>ML815727.1:70815-85291 GCA_009831015.1 Picea engelmannii
TGTTCAGCATTTTTCATTTCTTCCCACTCCCTAAACACTCCAGCCCGCCATTTTCTCACTATTTTCATTACCGAAACAACTCCGTCCAGCACTTGTTTCGACTTTCTCCCTTTTGTTGCTGAAACACCATTATCAACAACCTTTCATTTTCCCACCCTCCATCATCGACGAAACAATTCCGTCCAACAATTTTTTCGCCTCTTCCCGTTGCTGAAACACTCTTGTCAGCAACCCTTCTTCATTCACTCCCGATGCTAAAACACCACCGTTCAACACTTTTTGATTTTCTTCCGATACTGAAACACCAGTCATCAACATTTATTCATCTACAACAATTGTTTCGTTCTTCTCTATTGATGAAACACCCGCCTTTCACCATCGTCCGTCAGCAAGATTTTACGCTCTCAAATGTTAGTTCGAACAGCAGGCTCCCGACACAATAAAAAACCGTCGCCACAACAGCATCACCACAAACAAGCATGATATCTGGTTGGCCGAACGAACCAAATGGTAAGGCGAGGTATGTAAATATAATGTAATTCAATTAGACTGTAGTTAATGAGAAAAKATTTTAAGCCATCAAGACCATTTAAGTGCCATTATTACTAATCGCACTTAACAGGAAGGGAAGTACACGTCAAATCAATGATACCATCATTTCCTCTGATTTCATCGCCGCCATTTCCATTTCATCACCTCTTGCGCATTTAACCACTACTCCTGCATATAATCCCTCGGAAAAACTTACCCTGCGTCAGAGCTGATACACAAACTCTCGACGCTGTATCCTACTAAGCTAGTAGC
Organism: Picea engelmannii; assembly: GCA_009831015.1. Lineage (NCBI taxonomy): Eukaryota > Viridiplantae > Streptophyta > Pinopsida > Pinales > Pinaceae > Picea > Picea engelmannii. Next base: position 71,620 of record ML815727.1, read on the forward strand.
CATGGGAGGAGCTGTCGTCCGCAAAGAACCCGCCACCACAGCACTGCTCGAACACTATCCAGCAGCATATCAAATCTTCGAGCAAGCAGGTTGGCTCAATTACTTCTACAGGCTTCAAGGATACAATGAACCGCAAGTACTATAGTTTGCCCGAAATCTTCAGGAGAACCATTCTGTCATCGCAGGAATCCGAATATCTGTGACAGAGCAAGACATATCCGCAGTCTCAGGCCTCCCTATGGATGGCACTCGATAGTTCAGCCGGAAGCATATCATCGGGGATGTCCAGCAGAGTTTCTTCCTGGCTAGGGAAAAAATTGTATTGAAGGGCAGAGGGGTTCAACTCAGTTCACTACCACCCCCGTTCACATTCATCGCACAGTATTATGCGTTCTTAAAGCAACCAGGGTTGACTGAACATGTTCAGCAGTTGCAATCAGAAGTGATTCAGGATTGTGAACGCATCATTAGTGCCATAGAGATTCCTGCCCTACAGGCCAATAACCTGTTCTGGCAGCAATCCACAGAAAAGAGGCAACAGCGTAATCCTTTTGGTCCTGCCAACTTAGAAGTAGCAATTTCCAGGGTACCCAGTTATATCCAGTGTATGAGACATTGTACTGAGAATTGGATTGGGTACCGGTTCTATTTTCCCATTCTCTGGTTGCCAATAGAAAGATATCAAATCAATTACAAGCTGCCTAAAAAGGCAGAAACAACAGCATGGCAAAGATTGCAGGAAGTGCAAGGGTTCAGAACGTTGACAGACAGTACCTCCCAGAGTTACAGCTTGAGTAGCTTACATGATCAGAGTAGGTATCTAGACTCGGATTCAGAGTGAGTTGCCTGAGGACATGCAACACCTTGAGCTGGGGGTGATGTTAGGACCACACAATGTACCCTTTTTGCCCATACTTTTTGCCATTGTTATACCCTTGATCACCTGTATTTAGACTCATATTATCATTTCATCTGATCATTCCAAGGTATACAACGTCCTTTCTCATTACTATACGTTTAATCTGTTTTGCATGATATTTTACATCACTCTCGTACTTAACTATTGATTAGAAGTGCATAAGTGTCCATAACTGCAGATTAGCATTTGAGGCTTGTGCTGAAACACAGAACTGTCCAAAGTCATTGTTGCTGAACCGATGCTGAAACACGGAGCTGCTACACAGTCCAAGGTCACATATGCCGAAACACGGAGCTGCTACACAGTTCGAGGACGCAGATGCTGAAACACGGAGCTGTCACACAGTTCAAAATTGCAGATGCTGAAACACAGAGGAGACCGCCAGAACCAACGATGCTGAAACACAGAGGAGACCGCCAGAACCAACGATGCTGAAACACAAGCCGTTACAGTTAGCGGTCAAGGCCGACACAGTCAAGAGCGCAATTCACGTGGCTGAAACAGCCCGTGAATTGCGATGTTGAAACATCATCAACAACGATGAAAATGAGCTGTTACACCAGCCGTAACAGCAATACCTCATTCAGCTCCTGTAACAGCAATCGGTTGCGTAAGAATAGGACATCCAATGCTGATTTAGAAAGAAGATCCGATTTAGGATAGGTTCAGATATGCTTTGTAATGATTGTATCGAAGGGATTTCCTCTTTAAATTCAGGGGAAATCACCATTCGAGGGATCCAAGTTTTGATGCATTGAAGCAACTCCAGAGAAGTGGGACGTATTCTATTCTTTCAATTTGTAATGTGATATTTCGACAGATGAATATAAGACTGCTTTGAGTATCATTCTCTAGCTCTTCGTTCAGGGGAATCTTGTGAGAAGGGAGGGCCCACCTTCATCACAAGATTCACCCATTATATAGAAGTGTGCTAGTATAATTTATGTTTACGTTTTGTTTAACTGTCGTTTGCTGAAAAACTGTTTTAATGGATTCCGCTTTGCTGAAACACTACTGACTCTGTCCTAGTTACTGAATGGAATTTGTAATTCTTTTTATCAGCAATCTTGTGTGATGATTTTGTGAGGCTAGCAGAGAGTTGGTTAAGGGTCCCTGCTCAGATAGAAAGGGATCGGAATATCATAACCTCTGTAGAATTCATTTACTGCTGCAAGTGTGCTAGCCAGAGGTTCGGTTAAAAGGTTCCTGCTCAGATAGGAAGGAACCCAATTACCTCGACTTCTGTAGGTTTCGTTTATTGCTGCAAGTGTGCTAGCAGAGATTTGGTTAAGGGGTTCCTGCTCAGACAGGAAGGAATCACAACACCTTGTCTTATGTAGATTTCATTTATCCCTGCAAGTGTGCTAACCAGAGATTTGCTTAAAGTGTTCTTGCTCAGACAGAAAGGGACTACAACACCTTGTCTTCTGTAGGTTTCATTTACCTCTGCAAGTGTGTTATCCAGGGATTGGATTAAGGGTTCCTACTCAGAAAGGAAAGAACCAAAACATCCTGTTCTCTGTAGACCTCAAACCTCACAAGTGTGCTAAAACAGAAGTAAGGCTCAAGGCTCCTGCTTAGACAGAAAGGAACTAAGTGCTTTGTTTTCTGTTAGATAGAGTTAATTGTTTTCTGCATTATTGTTTTCATGAAAAGAGTGTTAATGCTGAAGTCTCTGTTTGAGAGTAAGGGTCTTGTTCTCTGATTGCATAATGGTTGTTCTTTCCCATTGCAAGTGTTATTTTAATATAATCTAGGATTCTTAGATTGATCTTTAAGGAATTGCAATAGGGAGGTTACTTTCCTGTGATTTAATTCAGAGCTTTGGTTCATTCAAGCAAGTATAATTAGTATAGATTTCTTTACTACAACACTAAGTTGCTTTTGGAATTGAGCATATACTGTGCGTGGTTATCTTTGAAACAAAAGACTTCCTTGGGTTGATAATTTATGTTTCACTGGGTTGTTTAAAATCAATTAAGCAATTATAGTGACCAACAACCATCAATGCCAAAGACTTATGAAACATATGGAGTATTTGTAGCTGCCAAAACAAAAACCTTGTCGTTATTGTTTCCAACGCATATGAACTAAAGTGTTCGCTCTGATTTCCTTCTCCACATTGCCCATATAAGGGTTCTTTTTCATATGATTAATGTAGCTTCATTTCTCCACTACTTTTATCATAGTTGGATTGTTTTGTAAACTTTGGACTGCTTCGCCTAGAGGGATATTATTGCTTGCATTCATGGTTGTGTCTTCATATTGATCCAGTGAATCATCATCATGATGTGTGAAGGTGCACCCAACTCTATTCAAGTAGTCACTTTAACTAGTCTCTTTATCTCTGGATGACATTCAACTTCTTCATTTATCATTAGTCGACCTCACCATTATTAGGGCATAATTTTGGCGAACCAACATCAGTGTTCTAGTAAAATGGTGGTCCATCAAAATTAATATTCCCAACCTAATACAACTTCGTCCACAACTTCTGCATAGTAAATTTTGGAGGTGACGAAGACTCATTCATCCATATGCTCATACCACTACATCTTTCTATTAGTTTCCATAGTCAATCGACTCTTTCCAGTTGAGGGAAATAATCAATTACAATATTCGGTTGGTCAGTTCTCCATCAATGCCGATGATAAAAGAACCATGTCAGTTACATGAACACTCAAGTCGACCACTCAAGCACTATGATGAATATCAATCTACACATTCTATGCACTCATAGCTCCAATAGGATGATGAATTAATGGAAATTTTTTGCCATCTGTAGACAATTTGAAAATCTCTTGTGATTGAATTCTGACCATCACAAACCTCGAAGTTGTTAGAATTGCAAATGCGGAAAACACAATTCACAATGATAATTAACAATCACACATAGATAATAGACACATGGATTTCACGTGGTTCACCCAAACGTTGGGCTACATCCACCAAGCATAGGCATCAGTTGTCTTATTATTCAGATAATGGAGATTACATCAGATTTGCAAGTTCTCACTCAGTCTCTCTCACTCAGTCTCTCACTTGTCGTTTTTGCCTCTACGGGCTTACATGAATTTATACATTCATACAAGAAACTGAATATTAAATGCAATCCCTATCCATATTCTAACTTGGTCTATTTGGTTGTAACCATCACAAAATAATAGGATCCAAATCTGTTCTTGGTAATTCATTGTCACCAAATCCCAAAAATTTCCACCTTGACAACAATTAACTTGATACCTTGCTCCTTCCTTTTGTTCATCACCTTTGCTACAAGCCAAAAGAAGCCAAGAACCACTGCAGCTTCTCTAATAAAACTGGTTTCATAATCTCGCATATGTGACTTGCACAAGTTTGGATTTCCTAAGGGGTCACTCCACCTCCAACATGTCTTCCACAACCGTGTTGTGACACACATTTAGTGATAGGACTCCTCTTATCCAAGACACCTGTAAAATATACATTACAATTATCACATACCATCTCAATGTAACCATTATAGGTGACATTTGTGCTTCTCAAATGCCGAAGCACCCATTTCACTGCAACACTTGAATCTATCACGTATCTGACAACATCATTAGCATGTGAAACATCTCATCTTAACCAGTTCATCACATACAACATACCTCCTACTGAACTTACACGAGACATAACCTTTTCTTCTTTATAGACATGGACTATACTTGAAGAAAACTTATAATGGAAAGCAAGAGGGATAAAAACTGGTTTTACAATGTTCATACTGAACTCCAACCACAACTTACCATTACCATCTCTGTATACTTTTGTGCCCATAATTTGTTTTGTTGCTCCTTGATCCCTCGTCTGAATTGTCCTGTCCACCTGAGTCATTTTCTTACTGATTGTATCCATGCTTCAACTTGCATCAAGAATATAATCAACAAAGAACATCAAGACTATGAATGTACTATAAACTATATAGTCATTCCTACCCTTTGATAAATCTCGACTCACTATGAAGGATTCAAACCTCTTGTATATTTTCCTGGGTACCAATAGGCCATACAATGAATTATCTAGCATGCAAACAAATTTACCGTTGCGATCTTGAATCAACCCTTTTGGTTGTTCCATACATACTATATATCTTTCAATGATGACTTTGTGACAAGTAGGATCCCACACACAACATCCATTTATACCACCATCATAACTTGCAGAGATATAAAAAAAAGCAGGAATTCATAAACAAAGATTTTGAGTCTGGAACTGATTTACCTCTTACCAGTACCTACAATTATTTCTTGGTCTTATGGCCTTGATGCTTTTTCCATAAACAAGAAGATACATCTGTCACTTCATATGCCACTTCAATACTCCCTTCCAACTTATAAAGGTTATCAACCTTTGTTGCCTTAATCACTACTAAACTAAATTTCGACACTGTGAGAGCTCCACCTTGACTTGTATACTTATATCCACAAGAATACAACACTCCTAATGAAATCAAATTTGATTTAAGCTAAGGTACATATCTAACATCCATTAATTCCCTAACAATACCATCGAATATCCTGATTCTAATACTACCAACTCCAACAGTTTTACAGGGAATACCATTTCCCATAAACACTACACCCTCATCAACAGTTTGGTAAGAAAATAACCAATTTCTACGTGAGCACATGTGGTGGGAGGCACCTGAATCTAACTTTCATTCTTCTTGATATTGTAAATTACTAGAAATGGATAAAACTTGATCAATTATACCTGAATTTATTACAACTAAATTTGCTTCCTTCATAGATTTTTCCTCAGATTCCTTTCTCTTCCAGCAATCTTTCTTGAGATGTCATGTTTTGCCACAGTGCCATCATTTTGCTTTACCCTTTCCGTGTCTTGACTTATATCATAAAGAATTTCTCTCATTCTTCTCTGTGGTTTGACCTCTGATCAACATCACCTCTGAAGTTGAGGTTTCTTTACTAGATTTTCTCCTCATCTCATAAGCCAACAAAGCTCCCACAACAAAGTCATAATCTAAAACTTCTGTTGAGCTAAAGCTAATAGAGGTGACTAGATTCTCTCAAGATTCAGGAAACGAACACAATAGTGTAATATCCTTATCTTCATCTTCGAATTTAACTTCCATACTAGTGAATTGAACTACAAGGGTATTGAAGGTATTTAAATGGTCAACAAATTTTGTACCTTCTTTCATCCGCAAACTGTACAACTGTCTCTTCAAGTAGATTATGCTTGTCAAGGACTTCGTCATATATAGACTTTCCAATTTTACTCCATAAGCCTGATGTTGTATTCTCTCCTATGATATTAAACAAAACCTCGTCCGCTAGACATAAACAAATGGTACTAAGAGCTTTCGCATCCAGATCTTCCCATTCCCATTCTGTCATGGCTGCTGGTTCCTTTGATTTGTCTGCCAATGCTTTTTGCAACCCTTGTTGCACCAGTAAATCCCGCATCTTAAGCTTCCAGAGCTCAAAGTTGTTTTTACCGCTGAACTTTTCAACTTCAAACTTCAAACTATGTATCTTAGCCATTAGCACAAAAAAAATCTCCTAATATCCACTGCTTATAAAAAAAGACACAAAACCTTTTAAATGTGAAAAAATAATAATATTAATCTTATACTAAAAAAATTGAACCCAAAAATTAATAGTAAAAAAGATTTTTATTTTTTAAATATATAAAACATTTTAATAAAAAACCTTTTATTAAATCCACCATGTATAATGTATTCATACCATACTACTTTAACCTCAACCTTTTATATTTTCACCCCACTTTGATTTACCATGTGAATTAATTTAAGGAGATCCTTACTTTACCATGCAAATTTACCATGGTAATTAATTTAAGGAGATCACAAATTTTTGATTTAAAGGGAGTCCGAACCTCATGCTACTACTGGATCGCGGGCAGTCCGCACCTCAAGCTATCATTGTAGTGGGGAGTCCCTCAAGCTATCACTGCAGTGGGGAGTCCGCATCGCACATGTTAAATATAATGTAACCTCAACAGTCTGACTGTACACTGTCAGCTGTCCTGGCCAGCTGTACTTTCTATTCTTGTTTAGCTTGAGCCTATTTAGCTCAGCTATCTCCCATTGCATTGTACTTATTACTTCTTACTTCTTCAGTACTTCTTCAGAATTACTTCTCATTGTACTATTCTTCATACATTCCAATATACTATTCTATTCTTTTCTCTCTACATTTCTCTTTGCTTCACAATTTATCATTGTATCAGAGCTTCAACAGTAAGCCTCTTCACACAGTCTGGAGAGCAACTCTATCCTCACAGCATAGAGCTTCACGGATCTTGAGAGCACGCAACACAGTCTCTTTCACAAGGTTTGGAGAGCCATCCGTCATACTCTCGAAAGATCCTCGCAGGAAACTTCCATGAGGAAGCAGACCATCTTACATTCAAAAGATCAACGTAGGAAGCTTGCAAAGGTTGCAGAGCGTACTACGCTCGAAAGAACGAGGAAGCAGAGACCGAGAAAGAAAAAACTTTAAAGATTCTTGCACATTTTTCAAGAATCGTCAAAGATTGACGAAGAAGAGCTGCAGAACGGAAGAACGTTTAAAGAACTCAAAGAATTCATTCAAAATCATTAAAGATTGCTGTAGAAGGCAACATCATTTAAAGTTTTTTGAAATTCACTGAAATCTGTCAAAGATTGAAGCAACGAACAAAGAATCTGTGTATTTCTTTCAAATCTTTGAAAGATTCACAGATCTTTCTTCCACAGGAGCAAAGAATGCATCTCAGGTTCAAAGAACAATTGTCGCGGTCATAAGATTCATCCTGAGAATGGATCTGAAGCGGGAAACCAATTCAAAAGGGACGAGGAGAGCGTGGAAAAGGAGAAAGATTTTTAGCCGTTAGATCTTGCGTAGAGGCCCGACAACCGTTGGATCCGCAAGAAAGTGCACGAGGTTTAATCCTCTGCAACACCAAGGAATTTTTGACCTGTGAAGTCCCGACATCATCTGGATCGTCCATCAAGAGACACGTGGCGAGATCGCGGCACTTCGCTGAATCGCAAGGTGTAAAGGTCAGAAGACTGTTGTGAGAATTCATGAATCGTGAAATTCTGAGTCATTCTGGGCTGTTGGATAGTGAAAGATCGTGAGCCGTCGATCTTGTCCCATTGCAAAATCGGTAATCGGGAGTCGAACGCGCAAAGGCGATTGCACTCCAAAAAACTCTGATACGCGATATCGCGAAATCCCGAGAGGACTTGTGAGGCGTCCATCTCAGAGGACAGGTGGCAGCAGATCCAAGTGCCGTCAAATCGACATTTCAGAGTTCGGAGTTTTGAAAGACCGTCGCAACAAGAGTTCTAAACTCGCGAAATCGTGATTCACGAAATAGCGATAAGATCACAGCCGTCCATCTTATGGGGATGCGTGGCATAAATCCGAGGGCTCTGGAAAAGTCTCGAAAGAAAAGGGCCATCGGGATATCGGGATTCGGCGTTTCACGAATCCTGAGGACAAGAAGCACGAGCATTTCGGAACTGCGAAGTCCGAAATCCCGAAAGGAGGAAAGCTTTGTTATAGGGCTCAGCTGACGTCATCTCGTCAAAACGAGGGATTGGGAATCTCCACGGTGAAACCCCCGAAGCAGACTTGAGCCGTCCATCTGTTAGGACACGTGGTGGAGATCAAAGCAATCGGAAATTTTCCGACAGGAAAGGTCATCCATCGTGAAATCGAGAATCGGGAAATCGGGGATTCCATGGACAAGAGGTCTAATGCATTTCGACCTTCGAAACCCCGAATCCCGATAAGAGGTTTGACTGCGGTCTTATGAGTTCTGGTCATAAGATCTGGACCGTCAGATCATCAGCAGATCTAGACCGTTGATTTGTCTAAAGGCAAATTTCGCATTTCGGCAAATTGAACGACAAAGAATCGGAAAATCCCGTAGCGCTTTAACATCAAGGCGTGTGGTCACATTGCATGGTGACTAAGGCCAAATTCAAGGCCGATAAGCTCCCATTGACAAATTGGCGTTTCGGCGATCGGAGGTAAATACAAAATTTCCCTCTATTTTTTCTGCAAATTTTTTTTATGGCGTCGTCTAGCAATTTAGGACCAACTCAGGGTGCGATTCTTCTTGGAAAGAATTACGAGTTTTGGTCTCTTCGAATGAGTTCGTTATTGCAAGCACAAGAGTGCTGGGAACCAGTGGATCTTGGATATGTGGAACCAGATCCAGCAACCCTTTCTGCCATGACCAATCCGCAGCGAATTGCTCAGGCAACACAGAGGAGCAAAGAAAATAAAGCAAAATTCTGGATTCAAAATTCTGTGGATGATTCAATTTTTTCAAAAATCACAGGCGTTGGTACTTCAAAACAGGCCCGGGACATCCTTAAATCTTCCTATCAAGGAAATGACAATGTCAAAACAGTTAAACTGCAGACCTTGAGGACGCAATTCGAGACTCTAAGGATGACAGAGTCCGAAAATGTGGATCAGTTCATGACCAGAGTCATGGGCATCGTGAACCAGATCAAATTGACTGGTGAAACCATCACTGATCAACGCATTGTTGAGAAAATCCTCAGAAGTTTACCAAAGAAATTTGAAATGGTTGTAACAACAATCCTTGAATCCAAGGATCTGTCAGGTTTTTCAACAGATGAATTAATTGGTTCTCTGGTGACACATGAGACCAGACTGCATCTCATAGATGAGTCAATCTCCAATGCCTTCGAAAATCAATTTTCCTTCAGCAGAGGGAGAGGCAGAGGCAAAAGCAGAGGTCACCAAGGAATAGGGAGCAATCAAAGTAACCCTCACTCCAGTGGAGGTTACAGACAACAATATCCGAATCAAAATTTCCAAGGTCAAAGACAACAACAACAAAATCAACATCAGAATTTCCAGCCTCAAAGAGGCAGAGGGAGAAGATCAAATGACAAAACAAGCATACAATGCTATTACTGCAAAAAGTATGGACACTATGAATCTGAATGCAGGAAGAAGCAAGCAGATCAGTTCTCAGGCAGAGCACATGTGTCAAATCACACGGGAGAAAACTCAAGAGGTATGTTTCTTTCGTGCCACAAGACTGAACAACAACCTAAAGATCTCTGGTTGCTGTACAATGGGTGCAGTAATCACATGACAGGTAACAAAGATTTACTTTCATGCATTGATTCTTCAATCTCATCTGATATTACACTTGGAAATGATTATTTAGTCAAAGTTCAAGGAAAAGGAATTGTTCCTATTCTTACTAAACAGAATGTCAAGAAGGACATATACAATGTCTATCATGTTCCAAATCTGAAACATAATTTGCTAAGTGTAGGATAGCTCATTGAACATGGCTATAAAGTACTTTTTGAGGGAGCATCTTGCAAAATTTATGATAAAAAACCCAACAGAAAATTAATTTCTGAAGTCCTTATGACTCCAAATAGGATGTTTCCCCTTACCCTCAGAACTGCAAATATGAGTCAACCATATGCACAAAGTGCATCTACCCTGAATGAAACTATGGTTTGGCATACAAGATTTTGACATCTACCATTTCAGAGTCTAAGTCTTCTTCAGAAAAACTCCATGGTCAAAGGTCTACCTATCTTTAAAGAGCAAATTCCCCCATGTGAGTCTTGCATACTTTAAAAACACAAGAGAACTAGTTTTCCACAGTGATCAAATCAAGCCAAACAAAATCTTGAACTTGTTCACACTGACCTATGTGGACCAATGCAAACAGAGTCAATAGGTGGAAGTTTTTACTTTCTAATGTTTATTGATGATTTCAACAGAAAAATATGGATCTATTTTCTCAGACACAAGTATGAAACATTTGCAAAATTCAAAGAATTCAAGGCAGAAGCTGAAAAACAGAGTGGCAAATATATCAAAGCACTCAGGTCAGATGGAGGAGGAGAATGCAACTCCAAAGAATTTGCAAATTTATGCAAATCACAAGGCATTATCATGTAAACAACAGCCAGATATACTCCACAACAAAATGGAGTGGCTGAAAGGAAAAATCAGACAATAATGAATATGGCAAGAACACTTCTTAAAGAGAAAAGTTTGTCAAATAGGTTTTGGGCTGAAGCAATAGCATGCTCAGTTTATCTCCTGAATAGATCTCCAACTACAAGTCTAAAGATGAAAGTTCCCCAAGAAGCATGGAGTGGGACAAAGCTCAATGTCGAGCACCTAAGGACATTCAGATGCATAGCATACACTCATATACCTTCCGAATTAAGGAAGAAACTTGATGACAGAAGTGAGAAATGTATTTTCACTAGATATAGTGAAACATCTAAAGCTTACAGGCTTTACAATCCAATCACCAAGAAACTAATTCTCAGCAGAGATGTAAAATTTTTGGAAAATCAATTCTGGAATGATTCAGAAAATCAGCAGAAGGACAGTCAAAATCCATTGCTGCCAAGTTCTGAAAACACAGAAAACTCAGGACAACAAGTACCTCAAACTATTCTTCCAAGATTGCAAGTACAAAGGCAACCTGAAAATTCTCAGAATAACTCAACTTCCAGCAGATAATCATTCTCCGAACCACACAATCAGAGAACTCGAAGTTTGAGAGAAATCCATCAGCAGTTGGATGACTTTGAGCAACACAACCTTTTTTCTTTAATATCATGTCAACCTACATCCTTTAAGGAAGCAGCTAAGGAGCCACATTGGGTTCAAGCCATGAACCAAGAAATTTACTCCATTGAGAAGAACAAGACATGGGATCTTGTTGATTTGCCAAGTCATAAGAAGAGTATTGGTGTCAAGTGGGTTTACAAAACTAAACTCAATGAAAAAGGGCAGATTGAAAAACATAAGGCAAGACTTGTTGCCAAATGATTCTCACAACAACCAAGTACTGATTATGGTGAAACTTTTTCTCCAGTAGCAAGATTAGACACTGTAAGGACTATTGGCCATAACAGCACAACACAAATGGCAAGTATACAAGATGGATGTCAAGTCATCATTTCTGAATGGTTTCTTAGAAGAAGAAGTTTATGTCGATCAACCACCTAGATTTGAAGTCCAAGAGCACCCAACCAAAGTATATCGGTTGAAGAAAACCTTGTATGGATTAAAGCAAGCTCCAAGAGCTTGGTACAACAGAATTGACACTTATCTGATCAAAAGTGGTTTCAGCAGAAGCCAAAATGAGCCAACTCTTTACACCAAAACAGATCAACACGGTAAAATTTTGATTGTCTGTTTATATGTTGATGACATGATCTATACGGGAAATCTTGAGTTAACAAATTTTAAACATGCCATGCAATCTGAGTTTGAGATGACAGACCTTGGAATAATGAAATATTTTTTAGGGATTGAAGTTCATCAATTAGCCAAAGGCATTTTTGTCTGTCTGTTAGTGATAATTCTCGTATAGGGGAGTTTTCCTATCCGATTTTAGGCCTCTGGTGTAAAACGCATAGAGGTGGGGTTTTAAAGCCGGTTAGACGAGCCTTATTCAGAGGCCGCAACAATAAACAGCGAGCGAGCAATCTGATTTTATTGGCGGGGTTTAGCAAGAGAAAGCGCCTGAGGTTCAAAAGAAATCAGGACCGTCCGATCTCATTGGGACAGATGGCAAGCTGTCGGTGTATCGGGGATCGACATTTCGGGGAACAGGAAGCTTTCCGTTCCATGCATTTCAGAGCCCTGAACCCCGAAGTGCCGATAAGCGCCCTTCAAAGTTGGGCCCACGGTCCTAGCGCCAGGTCACATCAAGCAAGTCTGGTAATCGAGGCAACCCTCTCCTAAAATCTAAAACCATCGGGACCGTCCATCTGAAGGACACACGACATGTAGTTGAGCCGCGAGTGGGGCCCTTCAGGAGCTTCATGTTGAAGGTGTCGACGTCATTTCAGCCGTTCGATCCAGAGATGCACAGCGTGAGATCCCAAAATTTCATGTGGGATAAGCATGAGGTCACAGCTCAAGGTCACGTGGGGCGATGAAAAGAAGCTGCGCGAAAGATCAAAGCGCCCGAGTTGGTCGCAGAGAAGGATCTACGTGGCCTCGAATTGACTTGGAGGGGTCGTGAGGATCTCTTGGATCATTCAGGGGTGTCAGGTTCCATCCTGATCCCAATGCAGATAGTTAATGGAAATAGGGAGAGGTAGCTGAAACCTCGTTTCAACCCATAAATGAAAAGCATGGAAAATTTGGCCGTGGAGGGAGGACTGTCAGCCAAAAGTCCCCTGCCATGGATTTTCTTATGAAGACCATACCTATCTGATCTTGCGTCTGACAAAAGAATGCTAGTCCAGCTTGACAGAAGAATTTGCAGATGACAAGCCTTGAATGACTAGACACGCCACTGCTAGGCGAGTTTTCTGAGTATATAGACTGAGTCTTTATTTTTGGCAAGGGATCGATGGTTGAGCGGAGCTCCCAGTTGTAAAACTTTAATGACGAACTGTTTTCTGGTATTTCTGGACTCTGGAGATTTCTTGCCCAATGAATGTCAGTTTCTTTCGTACCTTTGTTTATACTGTGTTAAAGCAGCTCGGAATTGGAGGATCCAGTCAAGCTTTGACTATTATAGGATGATGTATGTTGGATCACTGTAATGGTTATGTTGCTTTAGACAGTCCCTGTAAATTTCTCAGCACTGAACGACTTGGAATTGGAGGATCTAGTCAAGTCTTATCTTCAGTTTCTTGAAGCCCTGAACCGAGCGGATCTTGTATTCAGAGTTTTTCCTCTACATACTACCGAAAGGCCCGTTGCCTGA
>ML815728.1:44961-61070 GCA_009831015.1 Picea engelmannii
TTTAGGATGAGCATTTACACTACATTCAACATGCGTACAATCGAGCTAAGCACTCTTCGACTCAAACGTCGCCATTTGAAGCATGTTTTGGCTATTTGCCCAAGTCTCCTTTAGATTTTATCTTTGGGAAGGATATTGCTGTCGATAGTCAATATGACATTGATAGGGCAGAAAAGTTCATTGAACAAGTTCAGTCGATACATCAAGTGGTGCAAGAGTAGTTGGAAAAGAGTCAGGCCAAGTACAAGACGAGACATGACAAGCATCGTGTTGATCACAGTTTCCAGGTTGGAGATGAAGTTTGGCTTTACATAAGTAAGGAGAGACTTAAAGGAGAAGGTAAAAAGTTGAAATCGATTCGATATGGTCCTTTCAAGATTATCGACAAAATTGGTAACAATGCTTTTCGTTTAGATTTGCCTCCTTATATGCAAATGTATGCAGTTGTTAATGTTGAGAATTTGAAATTGTATGAGCCTCCATTGATTGATGATAATGGAGAGCTTGTTGAGATTCCTTCTATAGATGATTTTTCCCCAGAGTATCTTACAGAACTGCATGAAGACACCATCCTTGACAGGAGAATGCGAACTTCAAAACGAGGAAATGTGGAGTATCTTCGAGTTGGTCTTAAAGGGAAAAATCCAAGAAAAGCCAAGTGGATTGAGGTTGGAAGGGTGAGGGAACTATACCCTCATATTTACATAGACTGAAAATAGTCTTTTGGAGGTCCAAAAGCTTCCCAATGGGGAGGTGTGATCAGGGGATCAAATTTTGCTTAAAAATTCAAAGTACTCGGAACCTCTTTAAACTGGACGAGAGCGTAGGTCTCGTCATTGTGAACCCAATGCAACTCGTTTCGTCTCAAATGGACGTCAGGAGCGAGAGATATCGCAATATGTTTAGAATGTCAAACAGGCAAAAAAAAGGACGCTAACTGTACAGTTCGTACAGGATGACATGGCAGGGTCGTACAACCGTACACTGATGTGGCATGTGATGATGTGGCAGTGTTTGGTTGGTAGCTGAGAGAAAATGGTATTCTGACATGTGCCATTGTTTGAACAAGTGATTGGGTGCCACGTGGCCTAGTCATGGGTTGCCACGTGGCACCCTGGTATTGGTTGTTGGTTTGTTAATAAAATTTTATGAAGTTCATGGGGGTCGAACCCCGGACCTCCCCCATGGCTATACGATTTGGTAGAGTGTGGGCTACCACTAGCCCACACGGTATTCCTTTCTAGGTATACGAGCTTTTATTTATTTGAATTTATGCTGTGTAATATTTGGCGGGGGGTCGGGCCAGGGCTTAGCCCCGACCCGTGGTTCTACCATTCATACATATGACCATACCTATTGTTAAATGGAGCATGTGGGGGGTGTTTTAAATATAGCTCGTGGTCCTTTGTATTACGCCATGTGACTACGACCGAGAGCGCATGTAACGGTTGGCACGGTTTTTAATGCGCCCAACACTTGGCGCTTAACTATTGGCTCTTACAATTTAGCCATTTTTCTTATAGAGCGCGGTCATATGACGCTCACGTGCTCGAGTTCTAGGCGGTTAGGGGCTGGCGCGCCCATAACCATCCTATAGTTCACACCGTTGGCACGGTTGTGCTCGGTGCTTGGTTTTCATGCTTTAAATTGCGTGTGTGCTAGGTTCATGAAACAAGGGTGCGTTTTGTAGATGCAGAGACAACAAGCTTGAAGGGGGGACTTCCAGGAGGCCTAACTTCTTCGTTTTTTGACCGATTGAGGTGCCGAAAAATCCTAGCTAGGGGTTTTTGGACGCTCTGAAGCCATTGGAGCAGTTTGTTGGTCAGTTTGAGCATTGCAAGGCATGTTTTTGAGCACTTTGATCAATTAATAATAATGATCCATTGGAAGTTGGACCAGGAGATGTAGCCCAAGAGAGGGGTGAACTCCTTTATCAATTGTTTTGTTTATGTTCTTATGTTCATTGATTATGCTACTGTTTTATTGTATCTTGCATGAGTAATCCTTTAATTAATGTGTTGCAAAGTTGATCCATTTTCTTTTAACACATAAAATTTACTTGCAAATAATTTCAAGATTTCAAGTCTTCTTCATTTTTAGATCAAGGTTGATCCCCCCTTCCCATAATTTTTCATGGTGTGGTTCGGTATGACTCTTTTGACCTTCTCACATCGATCAGTGACTCAATCAAAATTAGGGAATTATGTCACTTTTTCATAAATGCCTTCCATGTTTTCCCATGATGGCAGGTGGGGGATCATACTGCTCCACCTAATTCCAAAAAGACTTGTGTTTGGCTCTCCTTGTGGATCATGGTAACACCTAGGTTTTTTACAGTCCTCATAGGGCATGTCCTTCTCCACTAGTCATGTCAATTCATTGGGTGTCGAGACAGTAGAGATGTGTCAATTTATCCCTGAATTCTTTCATACCCACGTCTAGCCATTTCCATTGTGGCTCCCTCTGTGCATGGTCTACAACCACGTTTGTGAGGTATTCAGCGGTCGCGTTGGCTCGTCGCTTGACATGGCTCGGGATAATTGTCGATGTTTTGGATTTTCATTTCCACCTCCACGAACCCGATTGAAAATCTCCAATTCTTTGAAACTTTGTCTGGTGAGGCTCCCTTGATGATTTTCCCAAGGGATGAAACCAAAAAATTGGAGTCTCCTTCAGCTATGAGTGTCATGTATCCCTAAACATTCTCCCATTGCAAACCTGTCAGTGATACTTCCATTTCCACCCCAATTTTGGTATTATGTCCCAAACGGACTGTGTACAGGCTTACTATATCTCCCTGGGCATCCCTCAAGATTCCTCCAGCCCCTCCCAATCCTGGGTTCCCCTTGGAAGCCCCTTCAAAATTTAGTTTCAGGAAGCTCTGAGGGGGGGGATCCCAAGTCACTTCCCACAGTTGATGCAAAATCTAGTTTCTTACTAAAGGGAGCATCGACTTTCCTTCTTTTGGGTTCCATATGGCTAACAAATATTTCTCATTCCCTGAAACTGTTAGGTATTCTTTTTTCCAAGGTATTTGTGCGATGGTATCCCGAATATTATTTATGACCCCTTACCATAGCAGGTCCAGTGACAGGGCTTGGTTTCAGAATATTCTTTGGTTCATGTTCTTCCAAATATTCTAAAGGAGGAGGCATGGAAAGAGTTTCCACACACGATTTAGAATTGGATTCTGGTATGGGTCTATTCTCTAGTATTCAATTGTTGTTATGATGTCTTGTATGTCCCAGCCTGAGATTTTAAAGATTGTGGCCCCTCTATCCCATAATTATGAAGAAAATGGGCACGAGTTTAGGCAGTGGTTGAGGGTTTCCTCCGCTTGATTGCATATCAGAGAGATTGAAGGCCCCTCGAACCCTCTCTTAATTATCCTATCCCACGTTAGAGATTTTTTGTTGGTTGTTAGCCATAGAAAGGTGGCTACTTTTGACCATAATTGAGGGTTCCAAACCTTGGAACAAATTGGTATATCAGGTTCCATTCCCAGACACAGGGCTTCTTGGTAAGTTTCCTTGGTGTGGAAGTTCCCGTTCCCCTTTTTCCCCCATCTGAGGATGTCCTGCACCTTCCTGTTGGGAGGTGGGTAATCTTTCAAAATATTCATCATGACCTAAACATGGGTGTTGATGAGGGTGATCCTTCTAGTACTGTGCAACTTTCATCCTTCCATCCCCTATCATATTTTCTTTGATTGTTTGTAGTCGTTCTTATGAGATCGGTGCTAACCTTTTCTCTGATACGTCTTCCCAGAAAAGAGTCGATTGGCCATGATGTAGCTCCCAAAAACTCTTCTTTTGTACCATCTCTCTGTTTTTCCAAGCATAGTTCCAGATTATCGATCCCGATCTTTATCCTTCCACTCAAATCCAGTCTTGAGGGGAGATATCTTTGGCATATTTCCCTTGCCAAATCCTAGCCCAAAGCATTGTTGAGTTTTTGATCCGTCTCCATAAAACCTTTTTCACCAGGGCCTAGCTCAACCTTTTGGGGTCTTTTCACCCTAAACCTCCTTGAGCCTTTGGTTTAAACATTTTTTCCGAGGCTACTAGGGCCCATTTTCTTTCTTCTTTTGGTCCTCCCCATAGGATTTTTCTCTGTAATGAGCGATTTTTTTGATAGATGTACTCGGGCGCTGCTAACACAAAGAAAAAATAGACCGACATAACCATTAGTACTGATTTTATAAGAAAAATTATTACCAGTAAAGTGAGGAATATATGATTCCAACAATTTAACCTATTTTCCGGTTTAGTTAATAGTTCTTGCCACCCCATATTTCTTATATATTTTTCCAATATGGAGGCCCCTAGGTAGCGCGAAGGCAGGGAGGATCTTTGGAATCCTGACATTATGGAAATTTTCAGTTGTAATATATTCAGGGGGTTAAAGAAAAAGATGTGGGATTTGTCCAATTTAACTTGCATTCTTGAGGCATACAAGAAGACATCTAGAGATTTCTTGATGGCTCTGACTTCCTACATTGTGGGATTCCTGAGGAGGAGGGTTTCATTGAAAAACTAAAGGTAGGTCAATGGCTCTTCCTGAGAGGATATTTCTGGCCTTTTCGGGTGGCCTTCTCTATGGTATTGCTTCAGGCATCTCCCTAAACCTTCTGTGAGGATGATGAAGAGGTAGGGGGATAGGGGATCTCCCTCCCATAATCCCCGAGAAGCATTAAAGGTGGGAGAGGGGTATCCATTCACTAGAATTTAAAAGAAATATGAAGAAGTAAGGGACAATGTCCAATGTATCCAAGAGGGGTGAAAGCCAAAGGCCCCCAATAAAGTTCCAAGTGGTTCTATCATAGGATTTGGGCAAGTCGAGCTTTAGGAGCATCCCCAGTTTTTTTCCATATTGCAAGGAGTGGTTGGTTTCATGGGAAATTACAATACCATCCAAAATTTGTATACCTTCTACAAAACCCCCTTGTTCAGGTGAAATATTTCCTGGAGGATGGGCTTTTGTCTTTTAGCTATGATTTTGGTTATAATTTTGTAAACAACATTACATAAAGAAATGCGTATGCACTTATCTATTGTGTTTTCTTCCTTTTCCTTCGGGATGAGGGCTAGGAAGGTGGCATTGAAAGCTCATAGGATTGAACAAGAGGTTTTGGCTTCCTCCATCGCTTCCCATAAGTCTTTACCAATAATGCTCCAACATGTTTGGAAGAAATATCATGTGAAGCCATATGGACCCAGGGATTTTCCCTGCACCATTTCCTTCACCGTCTCTTCCAACTCCATCAGAGTCACTTCCATCAACATGCTTTTGTTATGGTCTTCCAAGACTAGTTTTGGAATAGACTGTAAGATTAGGTCAATAGCTTCTCTTTGGTCTTGAGGAGGCTCTGAGAGAAGTATGCTGAAATAATTCTTGAGGTGTTGCTCTATGTATTCATTCCTTTTGACGATCACCCCTTCATCCATTTTCAGGGAGTGGATCTAGTTCTGGTTTCGGCGTTGAAGGAGGCAGTTATGGAAGAATTTGGTATTCTTTTTCCCTCTTTTAGCCAAAGCATCCTCGATTTCTGTCGGAACATGATTTCCTCTTGTTGGTCTCTTTCTTCTATCTCCTCTCTAAGGTTCGATTCCTACTATTTCCTCTCTGGATCCAACCCCTCCTGGTTTATTTATCTTTGTACTTGTTCCATCTTCCCCTCTAGGTCTCATTTACACTCATGAATGTTCCCATAGATTTATTCCATTTCTTGAGGCTTATTTTTATATGTTTCAACCTCTTTTGGAACTAAAACATTTTTGTTCCATACAACTCTTGGTTCCCTCCCCACCATTCTTTAACCTTTTGCAAGAATTATGGGTGTCTAGTCTAGAATTTCTCAAATCTAAAAGGCTTTGGTCGGGGGACTATACCATCAATCCATCTCAAAGAGATTGGCCTATGATATGAACCATAAATAGGTCTGATTTCCCCACCTACATCTTTCTCTTGTTTGAAAAATGGTTATGATACCAAAAATCTGTCTAACCTTTCTACTATATAGTGTCTCCCTCCTCTTCTATTACTCCAGGTATATCTACCTTCTGAGGGGAGTATGTCGATTAGTTGCAGTTGGTCAATGAGTTCCTTGAAGGAATGGTCGTTCGATATTAGATGCCCCATGCCTCCTTTCTCGTCTTCCAGGGAAGTTATCATATTAAACTCCCCTCATACAATCCATTGTTGATATTCCATACTCGTTCCTATCCCCTTTATCTCTCTCATGAAATATCTCTTGTCTCTCGTAGCTTGGGGAACATAGACCTACAATTGTCCCTTGATCTGTAGACCCTATTATCTTGTAATATATGGTTGTTATCCTTTTTGACTGGGATTTCATCTCCATTCTAATTTTTCTCGGGTTCCATAAGAAGGCTAGACCCCTAGATGCCCCCTTTTCTTCTGAGCATATGAACTCGCAGGGTTTCCATATCTTCCTTGCTATTGACTCCATACTTTTCCTATTGAACTTAGTTATTGCAACATTACTAGGTCCATATTTTCTTGCTTCAATCTATTTCTTAGGATTATGTGTTTTTTAGTGCCATTAAGATCCTCAATATTCCATGAAAGGATATTCATAATTAACTTTTGGTTTGAGGGAGGAAATACATGTCTGGTAATCCCAATATTTGGCTTAAATCTATGAGAAGAGCCCATGTTTTCTCCAAAACTTGCTTTTGTGGATTTTGACCTTTTTTCCTTTCTTCGCCTCTAGGTTTCTTGGGATTTTTTAGGGGGTTCGACTTTATACCCAAGTTTCCAGAAGAGGAATTTGGATTGTTTGTCATTGTTTCTTTGATTTTTTTACCAAGCAAATCTCTATGGAGTTGACGACATTTTCCCACTTGCATATTATTAATTTATTTTTCCCCATGAACCTCTATTGGTGCCTGTAATTCCATCTCCATGCCTTCCAAGTAAGAGGCTTGGTTAAGGTCTTCCTTCATTGTTTCGTCTTGTGAATATTTTGAGGCTACCTCCTCTTGCATCGAGACTTCTCTCATCTCTATTGCTAGGTTTTTCGTGCTTGCCTCCATTTTCCGACGTTTTTGTATTTCTTCCTGTTTTGTCTCGTTGTTCTCCTGGTTGGGAAGTTCCTTCTCTGGGTCTTGTTTCTCTCCTTCGTGGTTGTATCCATTATCTTCTTACTTTGCTAAGATCTGGAAGTTGTTTGCATCTTTTCTTGTTCCTTCCCCAGGGTTTCTATTTCCTCGGTGTCCCATCTTTCTTTTTTTGGGGCCTTTTACGAAGCCTTATGTGTCCCTCTCCTCCTTGCCTTTGTTACTTATCGGTGATCGATTCTAGGGATAGTCCTAGAATAAATGCCCGTGTTCGAGGCATTTTCGACAGCGGAATGGGATGTGCTCATAGTCTATGGGTTGAATCCATTCATTATATTGGAATGAAACAATGATTGATTCAAGAAGAATTGTTGTCACATTCATGTAGACACATATTCTAGCATAAGAATTATATTTAGCTACTTTTGTGTCAAAACTCATTATCCTTCCAGTGTTTCTATGTGTCAAAACTCATGGTGTAGGGAGTACAGTTTGATCTAGACAGGGGAGGCAATGAAGTCCTCCTTTTCTGGGGAGAAACGCTCAGACCAATACCTAAGGTGGAGCCTCACTGAATTAAAGAAATGCGCTCCTGTTGAGCACTCAACACACCCTAAAAAATCCTATGTCAAATTTTACTTTTTGGGTACCACTTGATCTCTTGCACTGTCTAATTCGACTTCATTGTGAAAAATGTTGCCATTGCTTGTCATCTTGATTCCCATTAAGTATTTCAAAGTTTGCTTGAATCTATGAAAATTCATGAATTAAAAAGACTTAACATTTTAATAAAGAATCAACAACCATAACACTTCACCCGATGCACTGAAGATTCGACATTAGAAAGAATTAAATATGAAAGAAAATCATTCGAAGAAATCGCAGTCGTTGAGCACCGATCTTCACCGACATCGCCAGAAGGAAGTTTTATTTCACGACAAGCATAATACAAATATATCGTCGATGACCGATCCCCTTTGGCATCGGTAAAAGGCGAAGAGAGAAAATGTTAACTAAGAAGGAAATGATATCGCCTATAGTCGATACCCGATGCGCTTAGCAAAATCGGAGAAGAACAAATCGTGACAAACATTTGGACCACGCTAAACGTTTTTATCTAATCATCGACTTCTGAAACATTTCGGCATCAAGAGTTTTGAGGACGCTAATCCAAAGAAATTATGTGATAGGTTTATCCTTGAACGTCGACCCCTGATACCTTTTTGGCATCGACAATCCCAGGTTTAACTTAGAATGCACAACTTGAGTAAATCCCTGAGTCCGAATAATACCTGCGAGCTAAGTCACTGGTCTTCAATGTCACATGTCCCAAAATAGTTGTGCCATGTCAGCACTATTGAGTCTGAATTTGGGGATAACTTTGAGGAAATACGGTTTGTCTAAATGACGCAATCAAGGGGCGCTGCGTAGAAAATCCCAGACTCAAAAGTATGTTCCAAATAAGGAAGGAAAAGATATGGACAAAGCACACAGGGAATACATATACAAATAAAGGAAACAAGACATCCAACTGCTACAACTAGAATCATTTCATCAATTTTTCATGACGTTTACATTAGATTTCGACCGAGATTAAATTACATACAACAGACGTTCTCGAAACTATTTGGCCAACCAATCTGGTTTACCTTGAAAGCTTGAAATTTATAAGTGAAGGAACTGCTTAGGTTTCCCCACTCCCCAGTTACTATCCCTAGAATCTAGGAAACGAGTCTTCTTTTCTTCCGATGTCCTTTGTGCTTCGTGAAGTTGCACAACTGTATCCTGCACTTCCCGGAGCTATCTTTTGAGCCACTTCACATTCCCTTCATGGCCTTGTGATGTTGACACCTCAAGGGTCTTTTTTGCCAACTGTTGTCTTAATTATTTGTTTTCCTGATAGAGTTCGGCAAGGGAAAGTTGTGCCTATTCCAACTACTGATTCGACTCTCGAACATTATCACCTGTGGCATATTCCCT
Source organism: Picea engelmannii (assembly GCA_009831015.1). Taxonomy (NCBI): domain Eukaryota; kingdom Viridiplantae; phylum Streptophyta; class Pinopsida; order Pinales; family Pinaceae; genus Picea; species Picea engelmannii. The sequence goes on from ML815728.1 coordinate 54,024, forward strand.
CCTCATTCTTCTCTCACTTTTCCAATGAGTGCCTTCAACAGGCTCCAATCGAATAACACGCATAAGTAATTCCTCGACAATCGATCTTGCGCGCAGGTCACTTAAGACTTGGGTTTCCCCAACTTCCTTTTTCTTCCTTAGCCTGCCCCTTCTCTAGGGTATCCGTTGTTGGGGAGACATGTATTCCAAATTCCTTCCACTTTGGCCTTCGCGAGGTGTGATATCATCGTTTCCGCACGCAGATGAGAATCCCCCTTTGAAACCTCGGGGTTGCCCGCTGTGAGTAAGAACAAATCCCAATCTCTTTGGGGCTCAAGCCTGACACTTCTGCTACTTTGTGTGCCCCTTATTATGTTCTGAGAGGTTCCCATGGTGCAACATGTATCTGTCTTATATGAGGTGGATTTTGCGAGGGCATAAGACAAAAAAATTGATCAATATGGGCTCGCGTGATGAACTACCAAAAGTGCATAAGCTCGGCTGGTGAGAAGAATGCATGCAGAACATCCAAAATTTATAAATGAGCGTGCAGTAGGTGGAAACGTGCCAGAGAACACTGAATTCATGGAGATTGGATGTGTTGAAGAGAAATGAAGATTTTTTGTGGCACATCCATGCAACGAGTACGTTCTGGGGCGTGCGAGGTACAATCATTAAGAATTGCAGGGAATACGTGATACAAGTGCCGTGATTTCTTATCTTTCAAGCCTTCATGATGAGATGATAATGGTTGTTGCACTTGCTAATGTGACTTATGTTTAGACAAATGGCCTTGACCTGAATCCCATAACGACTTCCCTTATGACAGGACCCAAATCGTTTGGAACAAAATCATACTTTTAACACATGTTTGACTCTGACATCCTTTCCCGACTCCAAGGGCCAACCGGCCACTGGCGTGACTTCGACTCTTATGATTTATCTGTACCTGGTCTATCATGTTGTGGCACACAGATGTAACTCGATTGGGACCCTCCCTAACGAGAGAAAAAAATGACGGTGCTAACAGGAGCGAAGCAAGCAATTAAAAAGCTGCAGAGATCCCGTAAGTATCAAATAACCAGGTTTAACTAGCTTTACAGGTATGTACTAGTCTGTATTTTTCATGCTTACACTTTATACATATATTTTACCCAATGTTTCTCTATACGTGGTATCTGAGGGATTTTATGTTTTTAATTCAGGAAATATGCCTCCGAGTATTGGGAAAATATGGCTTGGGAGTTTCATTGGGAAATTCAGGAAAGTGGGCCGAGTGCGAAGTGAGCGAGGTCAAAATCAACAAGGCAATGAAGGATATCAGACTCCCCGAGTTTGGCACACCTGATGAATTCATCGAATTGCACGACATAATAAAATCGCACACCGAGAAAGATTCATCTTGGACTGAAGAACTAGCAAAGGTGACAAACACAACGTCAAGGTAGGTGCGACAGTTTATGGAACACCCGATCAAATCTTGGGTTATGCTGTAATAGTTAAGTGCTAGTCTGGTTAAGTATTGGGCACATGCGGTAGAGATAAGAGAGATTTATGCAACCCTAATGGAACATCATGGATTCCCATACGCCAAAGCCTATGAGGATATTTTCATTAATTGGTCAGATTACGAGAAGAATCACCCGTTTAAAGTGATATCTTGAGATGACTCCTAGACAAATTGATAGGAGAGAACACCATGTGGAGAATTTTATTTTAATTATCTGCACTTCAGTCATTACTTTCAGTTAATTTAGTGTTATAAATAAGAGCATCGACCAATTAGTTAAGGGTCGATGGTTGTTGCAAGAAACTCTCATTTATGGTTTTGTTAAGAATTATTTTGGAGCTACATTTAATTGAGAATTCCTTCTGGACCAGAGACAAGTTTATGTTTTCATCAAATGCGTGTATGATTGGATGTTGATAAGAACTATTTCCTATTCCGTCTCATGAATGGACGTAGTGACGAGTAAGAGATATTAAATCTATTGATAATTTATCTGATGCAATGTTTTACAGTTCTTTCTTTAATGATGAAAATGAATCTTTGTGTTATTATGTGATTGATGATTAGAGTTGAGTGAATTATTTTGCTTACCATTGTTTATCACATGCATGTTTTATTTTTATAATTTGTATCTCAGTCAGTAATTGGAATATTCACATGGTTAATGTATTAGTACTAGGCTTGTGGTATACGATCATTGTCTGCATGCTAGGGTGTAAGGGTATCCCAAGCCCAACCTCTTCTCTAGTAGTTTAAGTTTGTTCCCATTTGTTGCCTAGTTGGTTTATATTGGATTTCCATCTTATACCAGTCACACCAAAAGCAAAATACAAAAAGAGAATGTCTGAACCAAAGGAGAGGCCTTCACAAGAAAAATTAAATCCCATCGATTAATTGGTTGGATCACAAGATATGGAGAACCATTCGACTATTAAACGCTGCAGAGTATAATTGGGCCTTAGTGGTGGGTTTGGTTCTTGTTTTTGAGTTAAAGGGATTTAAGACCCATCAACATAATTGGCACTAGAAGGAGGGACTAAAGAATGAATGGCTGAATACATATTCCATATAATATTTCAGATAGCCTGTAGATTCAAAACAACCCACATGCATGGCTAGTCATTCCCAAGACAACCCACACACATTGAGTACTCCTTAAACAAGTTACTCACCCCAGTCCAAGGAAGAATGCTTGTTCCCTAATATACCTTATGCTCTTCCTCATGAGGAATTAAATCAACTTAGAAGGATCACGAGAGCATACACCTGACAGATCGGTGCATTGTCCTTAGCTTCGATACTTCCTCGGAGACAAAAAATAAGAAGACTAGTGGTCCACACCCCTGACCAGGTTTTTATGCACACAGTAGAAGAAATAATAGATTTCTCAATCACTGAAATCAAACACCCTCTTAATCTAATCCCTGAAACGCCAGCCAATGACGTCTCTAAGCCAGACGATTTTTCGGAAGAAGAAGAATTTAACTCAGGATCTGAAGATATGGAAGACAACAAAAACCATGATGAAGAAAGGGGAAACCCACCTCATAAAAAACAACCTTGGTTGGTTAGAGACGCTTTGGCCATCCCAGGACGAGTACATATTCTTCCCCAAAATCTAGAGAAGTTACTCCCTAAGTTCGACCTCAAGACCTCAGGATTGCCTTAAAATCATATCAAGAAATTCATACTAACGATCAGACTTATGAATGTCCAACATGAAGATGTAGTATGTTGGATATTCCCCTATACATTTGAGAATTCATCTTCCACATGGTATTTAATATGCCTGTAGGATATATAACTAGTTGGACGAAGTTCCAGAATGATTTTTTAGATAAATTTGCAGAAGAAACTACTACGGGAGCTCTGATGGCTGAGTTGTTCACCGCCACCATGAGTTTGAAGGAAAGGGTCAAAGAATTTAATCAAATATTCACCACCATCTTAAACAAATTCCAGCTTGAAGCTAAACCCACTCAGGAATTGCAAATCGAATTATATGCTAATGCCCTCCCAACTTCAATTTCCATGTTTGTGAAGAGGGCTGACAAACTAACCTTAGATGAGAATTTTGAAGAAGCCAAAATGATAGAGTTGTATATGAAAGGGTGTAAAGAAGGCCAGGTCTCTTTAGTTAAGAAGGAATTTCAACTTCCTCCCAGAAGAGGACTCTTGTTAAATAGACCCACAGGGAAACAAACAGAACAAAGTCCTGAAAAGGGTAATGGAGACATAGAATACCTACAACGCATGGTTAAGAATTTATCCAATGAAATCATAGACATGAAAAGAAGTGCAGGGGAGGGAAACCAAGGAAAAAGGCCCTATAATCATTTCTTTAAAAGGAACCCATCGTTCAAAGCAATTTAACCTCCCCTAGCCAACCTGAACATTGATCTAGGAAATGTAGCATCCGACTCTTTCTACACTTATCACCAAGAGACCCACTCTGAAAGAGACTGCCCTCAATGAGTGCATGCCATGAATTTGATGTCCAACCGATTTCTAGACGAAGTCTCCCTGACCAAACAATCAAACGGTTCAGTTATGAATGTTGTTGATCAGGAAGAGATTGATCCACCAGAAGATACAACCATGCTGATATGGGATCCTAACCTAATTATGCCTTCCGATGACTTGTTCAAGGTTCAAGAACCACCCACTTAAATATTGGTTGTGCAAACACGAAGTAGGGGTCAACCTGTCTTAAACGACCTTACAAATACCCAAACTTTGAGAGGAATATCAACTCTCAATCACCCGAAAGCACCCTTTTCTCCTCGTAAGAACCCTATAAGCATCCATATCTCAGAATCGCCCAAGCTAGATTACAACGTAATTGAATATTTGAAGAATTTGAAGGCTAATATATCAGTTATGGACATATGTAGAAGCCCTCATCAAAAGGACTTCCTACTACAAGATTTGAAATTAGCAGAAAATCCTACGACAAGCACTGACCCATGAAGGAATCTATCTCCCACAGATCTAGTGAATAAACCAACTGTGAACGCCTATTCTAAAGATAAGAAGGGAAAACCTTTTGTCCCACCATTCCTTTTAACGTTTGAATTTTTAAACAGGAACCTCCACAATTGTTTGGTCAATTTAGGAGCATCTCCCAATTTTATGCCCTTGTCTATTTGCAAAAAATTAAACGTTGTTCCTCTCAAAAGTGACAAACATTTAATACAACTAGATAGAACCCAGGTCAAGGTCATGGGAGAACTCAAAGATGTGATGATCAGAATAGCGACACATCCTAAATTTGTGCAATTGATCGACATAATTGTAGTAGATATCCCAGAAGCTTATGGATTATTATTAAGCCGAGACTGGTGTGAGAAGTTAAATGGATACTTTATTATAGATTGGGAACACCTTTGGCTACCGTTAAAGGGATACAAAAATATGATCATAATTGACAGGGAAAGGTATCTGAAACATATTATCATTGACCTAGAAACCCTAAATGAACCCTCATCGACAGATTTCCCTGTGCTAGGCAATTATTCTTGCGATTCCTACTTTGAGAACTTCTCCCCTCTCTCACCTGATGTCCCTCTCACTCATAACTCATAAATTATTTTTCGAGAGGATTTGTCGATAGCGGCGGAAGAAACCCTCTTCTACCAAGAACCTGCATTAGGAATCATAGAACTAACATGAGTAAAAGAGGAAAGTAATAGGGAAGGGGAAGCTGATACATGTTGCTCACAAGTTTGGACCCTATATTTTGATGTATCTAAATCACAAGAAGGGTCGGGAGCAGGGTGTATCCTCATTAATCTGAAAGGAAAATGACATTTCCTGTCTTGTAGACTAGAATTCGAATGCACAAATAACACTGTCGAGTATGAAGCTCTGGTACAGGGACTAAAGAAATTCATAGACCTAAACATCCAAGAATTGAAGGTCTTTGGAGATTCTAAGATCATTGTCAGACAGATAAGGAATACTATACATTTCAACTATCCACACCTGGAGAATTACCAATAGGAAGTGCACAGGATAATAGAGCATTTTGAATCTTTCAACATTACAACGATTCCCAGAATGAAGAACATTCTTGTTGATTCTATGGCCACTGCTGCCTCAAGGCTATCACCTCTAGAGGATTATGAAGATTCTCGGTTCACTATAGAACTGTTATATAAACCCTTGTTTCCCAACAATATTTCTAATTGGAAGGTTTTTGAGGGAGACGAACAGATTATAAACTTTCTGACCAATCAGGACAATTTTAAAGATTTGGCCATTGACGATGAAGCTTTCCAGGAACAGTCAATGGAAAATGACCTTCATGTAAATCATTCAATCGACAAATCAAAGTCTAACATGATACTGAAGGGGATATCCATATTAGAAGAACTTTTTGATCTAAAGGAATGATTTAAGGGGTCTAAAAATGCGAAGACCGATAGTTCATGTCCCATGCATGAAACTATAAATCTCGGAAACCCAAAAAATCCAAAAAATGTAAACCTCGGCAAGAACATATCTAAGGAGGAAAGGAAGGCCTATCTCAAACTCTTCAGAAAGTATCAAGATGTATTTTCATGGTCCTACCAAGATCTGAAAAATTATGATACCCGTATCATTCAACACACTATCCCTTTAAATCCTGAAGTAAAACCCTTCCAAAAAAATCTCTGGAAGTATCACCCTTCCCTGGAGCCTCTCATGTGTCAGGAGTTAAAGAAACTATTAGATGCCAAAATTATCTTCCAGGTTAGACACTCTGCATGGGTAGCCAATTTAGTTCCTGTGAGGAAACATTCTAGCAAAATTCGCCTATGCATGGATTTCATAAACCTCAAAAGAGCTTTAGAAAAGGACAACTACCCAATCCCACCCATGGAGAAACTCCTGCAGACCATTTCTAGCTCTATGATTTTCTCTCTGCTGGATGGTTTCTCAAGTTACAACCAAGTTATGGTTTCAAAGGAAGAGTGCATGAAAACTACCTTCTGAACCAAGTGGGGAACTTTCGCTTACAAACACATGCCTTTTGGGTTAATCAATGCAGGAGCAACCTTACATAGGGCCATGGACGTATCTTTTCAGGGACTAATAAACAAGTTTGTAGTAGTGTACTTGGACTACATGACTGTGTATTCAAAGAACAAATAAGATCACATCCGACACTTAACCCAGATTTTCAAAAGGTGTAGGAAATATAGAATATCCTTAAACCCTAAGAAAACTATTTCCGGTGTCGAGGAAGGTAAATTGTTAGACCACATCATATCTCAAGTAGGCATTCACATACACCCAGAAAGAATTAAGGCTATAAATCAGCTCCCATTACCTCACAACAAGAAGGTTATGCAGTCGTTCTTCAGGAAAATCAATTTTGTAAAGAAGTTTACTCCTGATTTCGCCGAAACCATCAAACCCCTATAAAAAATAATTTGTAAGGATGTTGAGTTTAAGTGGGATGATGAACAAAAGAAGGCTTTCAGCAATATTAAAACTGCAATCTCTCAAGCCCTAGTATTGTGAAGTCCCGATTTCAACAAAGACTTCTTCCTCTATACTTTCTCTTCCGACCA
>ML815728.1:77412-89426 GCA_009831015.1 Picea engelmannii
TGGAATGTGTCATAAACAACGTGCTTAGATCTGCAGCTCAGAGGCAGGCACACAGATCAATGGCCCAAGATGTATTTCGGACCCCCCCGACTGATCTGCTTTTAACTGAGGGGGGGGCATCCAGAATGGTATTATTCTGCTGGCGGGTCCCTTGTTATACGTGGCAGCGATCTAATGGCCTCGAGTCCCATCATCTCCTGCTATCTAACAGACCTCCGTCACCTCTGGACGTCACCTTCCACTTTTCCCAAAATGGTCATGTCCCATAACTGTTGTCAATCCTTCCCTCCCATTCGCTCGTGGCAAGCCCCTTACTATGACTTTTACCTCCAATCGATGGCCACCACGTCACCCGTCCGTATTTCCTCAGCTACCGTCACCCGCCATCTCACCCTCAAAATGATCCGTTGGCCATTTATTACTGGATAACCTATCCGTTATCCAGATGACCTGTCTCCCGCACCCAACCGACCCCCTATTTACTTAAAACTACCATTATTCCCCCTTACTTTCGCTATTCACCCATCATACCAGAGAAATTCACCGCTTACTCCTCCGTTAAAGTTCGTTGTCCTCATCCACACACAGTGGCCCCCACTAACATTGTGTTTTATTGCAAGTAATGTTGTAGAAATGGCGCCAAAGCCCAAACAAGTAGAAGGAGATGAGAATCTGTTTCTCCCACCCCCTGTCGACCTGGACAGGATCCCACTGGTCGACAAAGATCGTTTAATCGCAGATACAAAATGTGATTTTGATTTCTTAGACCTCCAGTCGTGGCTCAGGGAAGTTTTCCTAGACCAGAGTGATGAAATTGGACTCTAGGAGTCCAATCTACCCCTCTACCTCTTCCCTTAGATCCACCATTTTCTCGAGTTCGCTCTTAAGTGTCAAGCCCACTATATTCCTGAACAAAGAGTCATCATCTCCTCATCTGGAGAGATCTTGTTCCTCATCACGCCCGAATCCATAGACCAAATGATGCAAATTCCCCGAGCCGACTCTGCGTCTCCCTTCAACCTGGAAATTCTCATAGAATTATACCAGAAAATAACCTTCCCCCAAAGAGCTCAAATATTCGAGATTTTTCTTCCCCCATCCACTCAATTTCCCTCCACAAATCCTCCTTACCTGTTTTCCATATTCTCGACTAAAGGAAACCAGGTCATCTCATCCCTTTGCGCTTTGTTAGGATATTATTCTGATCAGTGGGTAGATGAACCCATTATGGATTTTCTATCCATATTCTCTACAAATGAAAAGCCCACCACCCAGTTTGATTTCAGCACTTTCCTGGCGTACAATATTCACGAACAGTTTGTGAATTTCGCCATGGAAGGCATGTTCAGATATTCATCCATATTGGCATACTTGTTCATCTTCTTCTAGGTGGACAAATTTGGCTTTTCCATGCAGAAGATGGATGGAGATTGTAGACCTCAGGCAATCACAGCATGGACCTCATTGCTCAAACACAACTCCACTAATTTTAGCTTCAAGGAGTTCATCGACCAATTCTACCACCCTGTGGTAAGTATGCTAGGTGGCTGGCCCGAGCCTTGGATAAACGATGAAGTTCAGAGGATCTTGCATCTCTCGGACAACACAAAGACCAGGGATTGGTACCTGTATCAAGATCAAACCGAGATCGGAGTATACGGGTGCGAGTTGGCACCGTATAAGCTACCCAAGTATCTGCCCATCAGAATTTTTGCTCTAGAATATATTAGGCAGATAATAAATTTAGACGATATCCACTTTGTGTCGCTGAAGAAAAAGCAGCAGCTTAGAATCAAGGGGAAGATTGGCTCCTTAATCTACAACAATCGTGGAGTTGGGCAAGAAGCAGACATGATGCTGAGGGAGATGAAGTTCTCCATGAGCTTCCCATGGCATTATGATCCATGTGGGATCATCTCAGAGATGAGGGTGAAGAACAAGAACATCCCATATGTTCATGAAGCTAGGCCTGAAGTGGAAAAATTTACAAATCAAACAGTGTGGGAGCCTAACACATTGGTCGAAGTGGAACAGCAGGATCCCCCTACCACTGTGTCACAAACGACCACGCCACAGGTCCCAAAAGAGAAAAGGCTGAGGCAAGATTTGTCTCCGCCTGTCACTGAGGTATCTTCCGAGGAATTCCAGCTGCATACCAAGAGGCCTAACACTGTTGCAGCTCCTGGCCCGACCAGGGAAAAAGAATCCCTGTCTACCACAGTGACCAAAGTTGGTATTCCACCCTTCGGTTCGAGCCTCCATAAGGTCATCACCCCATCATTGCCGAAGAAATCCACAGACTCCCCATTGAACACTCAGCCAGGCAAGGTAGGGCCCAAGTTGAGCAGTTTTGAAAAATATGAGCTAATCAAGAAAAGGAACCAGACCCTGACCAACAGTACTTGCGCCCAGTTCTGGAAGCAGATGTCGACTGCACAACATAGGTTTTTATCGGCATTCGACACCAAGAAGGGCAGAATGCATATGGCATTCCTCTAGGCACAGGTACCAGACCCCAAGGTGATCACTGACTATAAAAGAGCCACCTTCTAATTCCAAATGAAGGATGTGCATCCAACCGATCAGATGGATCTGCACAAGTAGACAGGGGAAATGGTTTTCTATACGTTGGCGCATGCTTCCACTTCTGCGTCTAGATTGCAGGTGTCTCTGAACAATGTTCAAACACAACTCAAGTTGGAGAAGATTTTGTCCTTTGCAAAGGACAATAGGATCAAGACTCTGGAGGAGATGGTCCTCAAAATCGGTTATGATCCTTCAAATGTGAAAGAAGATGAGGAAATGATAAAGAAGAAGAATGTTGACATAGCCTCCCTGAGGAAACAAATGAAGCTCCCGCCCACAAGGGATTCACAGGCGAAGGAGATAACAAAGAAAGAAGGAGAGAAAGATGAAATACTCAAGCTGCTCATGGAGCAGAATGCACAGCTTAAAGAAATGGAAGCTGAGATGGAGAAACTATTAAAAGAGAAAGAGCAACTAAATCCAATGGAAGTCATTCCATTGAGTGCTATTCCAATTTCAGGAGTGAGCACAGCATCGGTGACAGAAGTCCCATCCACAAATCCATTGACATCCCAGGAGAAGACAACCGACCTGGCTAAGTCCATGGAAAAAATGAACCTGCAGGAAACAGAGATCAGCAGGCTAAAAAAGGAGATTGAGAACCTTCAGGAACTCAAATCTTCCTTTCAGACCAGCCTCTCCAAGGAAAAGCAGGTGACAGAGCAGCTCAAGCAGGAGCTACAACTGCTCTGGAAACAAATAGTGGAAGGAAAGACTTTGGCTGAGGTTAAAGAGAGTGTATGGACAAACATCACTAAGTCCATGAACGAGATATGGCCAATGATCCAGATCATGTTTGAGAAGAATGAATTGGTCCAGAGGAGAAAACAGGCCATTGAGAAGATCAAAGTAGAATTGGGAGACATGCCAACACAGACAAACGAAATCATCAAGTTCCTCAATTCAAAGACCAGGGAAGAGCTAGAAGAGATGAAAATTGAAGACAGAACAGAGACCATCCTTGAGGTCAAAAGAGTTTTGACCAAGAGAGGATTAATGCTTCAGCTGGAAGAAAAGGTTCAGGCCATGGACCTAGGGGTACAAAGATTCTTCAGTAAAATTGAGGCTCTACAGAAGAAAGGTCTGCCTGGTCTGAAGGTAATCAATGATAAATTGATGACACTCCCAGACTACAAGAAGAGATTGGCCGACGTGGCTAAGGACAGTTCAAAGTTTGCAGGCATTCAAGGGAGCATCACTGGCAAGGTGTTTTTAGATGCTCTTCAATGGGACATCAGTATCCAACATGAGACTCGATACATTTTCCTCACCAAGCCTACCTTCGCCAAGTATACAGAAATGGACGAAGTGTATCGAAGACTTCTCAAAGTCAACGTGCCCGGTCATCTYCGATGGGAGGAGCTCTGTGATCTGATCGAGTAGCAGATGAGTTGTCCAAGTCCAGTCATTTKTCCAGTCAGATGAGGTCATGCAGAGGCTTCATCAACGACGCACCTAGAAATCAGCGTGCAGTTACACCACATCATCAAGCAGTTCCTAGATTTAGGAAATTTGTTAAGTTAGTTAGGCTAAAAATAGATTTAGCACGTTTTGATCATTAATGACARGATCATTTGTAATTTGAGTTATAAATACTTCWCCTTTAGAAGTATTGAGGGTTGTTGATCTTCGCACCCTRACGCTATCAGACTGTAATATTTTGAAGAGATCTTSCATTAATAAAAAGGAGGCACTTTTATAGGATTCTTGCGTGTATTCACTGGTGATGTTTTTCTCTCTAAGTTGAATGTTATTCTCGCTTTGTCATCATTTTTTTTTCTGAATCTAATCTTTAGAAGTAACGAAAGTAGCAGGATTTATCTCGTATACCCTGTTACTGACTCGAAAGATTTTAGTGTTTTATTTTCTGGTGTTTTCAATAAAGAAATTCTTAACTGCTTCTTTGTTGAAATTATCTTTCTCATCTTTTCTGTTGTTCATCATTTAAGCTACTAAAGAATCCAGCGATTACATTATCTTGCCCTGTGAAAATTTTCCCTTTGCGTTTCTGGTTCGGATTTCATATTAAACACAGACCCCATAGCCCAACATATGTGTAGACATTCTCAACCAATTCGAAAACACCTTGACAACAAAACCAACCTATTTCTTTACCTAGCCTAATATTTAAAACTGGAAACATAGCTAAATTATATAGAGAGATCCCTCTCTGAAGTTGGAAGGGCTAGATCCCAGCTTCAAAAGTGGTTGGATAAAGTTACATTTTGTGGATTTCTTCTGTGTCAACCTCTAGGAAATTTACCAAGTGCTAACATAGTGGCGACCGTACTAGGGAAAGAACTAAAAATTTATAAATTCCACGTTTTCTTTTCCCTAAAAGAAAGTTTGTTTCTGAAAGATTGCAAATTTGAGAAGAAAGTAATGTTTAGAGGTTGATTAAAGCTTGTACATATTATTTTCGGACTCATAAAACTAAAAAGTATATATATAAAAATCAAAAAGAAATTTGGCTCCCAAGAAAGTTTATACTCGATCTCATCCAGACCCAGAACCTGCGATAGTGACAGATAACCCATAACAGTTGCTTAGAAAAAAGGCCATAGCTGAAGGCTCAGTGAGTCATACTCCCTTGCATAAGTCCCTTTCATTTTCAGGGGAACCCATCACCTTTCAAAACCCTGACTTTGACACCTTTTCCCAACAAAGCCTGGTTAGAACATGGTCCGATAGTTTTGTGACTGAAATCTTTTTCGACCCAACCGTTTTGCAACCCCAAAACCCTGAAGTTTTGTCTCCCACTGCTAAACCGCAAATCACTCCCTCAGTGCTATCCAGTCCCTCCTCGTCCTCGTCTTCAGTCGCTACCTCACCGATCATCTAGTTTGTTATCCCACCTCCTCCACACGTCATGGAAGCTCGATATGCTCCCTTGGTGTTGGTTGCACCTCTTCATGCCATGCCCCGGGACTATCAAACGATACTTCCACAGTTCGATGCCACAAGACCTTTGAGCACACAACAACACGTAGATAAAATGAATGATTATTATGATCTGCATGAAGCTGATGAGGCTGATGTTCAAATGAGATTGTTTGCCCAAAGTTTGACAGGTGATGTTAAAAAATGGTACAAAGGGTTGCGGGCCGCCTCAATTATTGACCTTACTACTTTCCAAAGGAATTTTCTAGACAGATGGGAGGTAAAGAAAAACCCTCTCCAAATATTGTCAGAATACGAAAATATTAGAAGAAATCAAGGTGAGACAGTACAAGATTATTGCATACGTTTCAATAACATGTACAATGCAATTCCAGCCGAAATCAAACCTCCACAGGGTTTGGCCTTGATAAAATTCCCTGATGGCTTTGACGCTAACATGTCATACCAACTAAGGGAAAGAAATTCTACCACCCTGGAAGACATGCAGAAAAGCGCAATAAGTATGGAGGCCAATTTGTTGGCGAAAATGGCACGTCAGAGGTCAGAAAGGAGAGTCACAATTAAAGAAGAACCTTCCACATCAACCTCAAATTCCAAATTGGATTCTTTGGCCAGAGAAATGGAAAGAATGATGGAAAGACTTACTGTGTCTGACAGAAATCCTCCAAGAGAAAACCCACCGGCTCCTCAGGTTCGGAATCCTAACTTCAGGAGAAACCCTCCTCAAATCAGACAGAGAGATCCTAGGGATCAAAGAGAGTAGAGAGGTACAGATCAACAGATCAGACCTCCCTTACAATAAAATTATGCTAATGAAGGGGATGAAGTGATCGAGGAACTGGAGGATACTCATATAAATCTCATGGGCATTCACGATAACGCAGCTATTTTCCTTACCCAAGAAGAGCAAGAACTTTTTCTTCTCAATCAAACAAAGGTAAGTGAAGAAGCCGAAGATGTAGAACAAAAGGCATTCGAAAATGCCATTTTGGAGGTACACCGACAGTATAATCTGCAGAGTAAAAAGACAAAAGGGAGTTCCCCAAAAAAGACGATTGAAACGAAGAAGGTAGTTGAAACCAAGAAGGCCTCCGAGCCATCTGCCGAGAAGATTCCTGAGAAGAGTACTGTCGAAGTTCCTGCGAAGAAAATTCCTACTATTCTGAAAATATCGTCACAGCCTGAGGTTTCACCTACTAATCGACCAAGTACTTTTGGCCAGAAGAGTGTGGTGGACAAACCTGAATTGATGAGCCAAGGCAGAGCTCCTACACCTTTCAGCCTTGAGGGATAATTAGCCAAAGTAAAGATTCTCGTTCCACTTTCCGAGTTGATGAACAAAGACGTTTATCGCTCACAGGTGATTAAAGCACTGACCATTGAACTTGACATAGGCACGAAGGCCTTAACCATTGGATCAACAAATCATTCAGATACCGTGAACCTTACAAATGATCAACCTGAACTTCTGTTCGGACCTGAAGTAGATGGACGAGACGATAATGGTGATGTCACTCCTTTTTACATCAGTCTAAACATACATGAACTGATCTTGCATAACGCTATGCTGGATTCAGGTGCTTCCCACAATCTGATGCCTAAAGCAGTGATGGAGAAACTGGGACTAGAGGTCACCAGACCTTACAAGTATTTACACTCATTTGACTCCAGTAAAGTTAGATGTATTGGTCTGATCAAGGACTTATGTATCACCTTGGTTCAGATCCCTACAAAGAGCATGGTAATGGATGTGGTAGTTGCAGACATCCATCCGAAGTACGAAATGTTTCTATCTCGGTCTTGGGGGGCTAAGCTGAGAGGTACCCTGCAGCTAGACATGTCTTATGCCACTATCCCAGTTTTCTGGCAACAAAGAAGGCTATACAGAGAAACATTGATGAAATACATGGTCAGTAGCCAAGAAAAACCGCACAACTATCCCCTTTACTCTGCGCATTCTGACTTGGATTCTTTTATTTTGTACAATGACGGTGACACGGGAGAGCAAGATACTCAGCTAGCAGAAGATACATCTAGTCAGGATTAAGGCCAAGAAACCATTGAGGTAGTAAGGATGAAAAACGTGATAACTGAAGAGCTACCGGCAGATTTCTGGAGCATGGATTTTGACGGAGAAGTAAGCAAAGAAGGAGCTGGAGCAGGAGTCTGGCTGCATAATCACAGAAATAGGTATTCAGAAAACCATTCTTATAAGTTAAATTTCCAATGCACTAACAATATTGTCGAGTATGAAGCCTTGATGCTCGGTCTGAAGCTCTTGAAAAGAGTTGGTGCTAAACAGATTATCATAAGAGGTGACTCTGAGTTGATAATCAAGAAAATCAAAGGTGAGTACGTTGCGAAACACCCACGTCTTAGAGCTTATAGGAATGTTGTTCTTGATGCCCTTAGATGTTTCACTGAAGTTGACTTGCAGGTAATTCTGAGAGGAAAAAACATTCTGGCGGACGGATTGGCTACGTCAGCAGCCACATGTAAGATTCCTTTCCACTCGACTCGCCCATACACTGTTGAGGTGAAATGTAGACCAACCGTTCCCGACAATATCAGGTACTGGCAAGTGTTTGGTAATGATGATCAAATCAAAGACTTTTTGCAGTGTAAAAATGATTTTGAATGTACAAATATAGATTTAGAGAACGAAGATGAAAATGTAAGTAGATCTGATTTTGAAATTGATAGTGTAAATAGCGTAGATTCATGAGAATTAGGTGATGATGAAATGGATGTCGATGTTTTACATTTGAAAAGCAATGTTTTGCCTAGGGGTCTAGTTCCTTTAGAGGACTTGTTTGATTTTAACGACGTAGCCAAAAAACCCTAAATTGAAGCACATGGAAAAGAGGTAGAAGATTGTAATATAGGGACCGAAGAGAAACCCAGGATAGTCAAATTGTCTAAATCATTACCCCCTGAGCAAAAACTCAAATACATTGAGTTGTTCAAAGAATATTCAAATGTCTTTGCATGGGGCTATGAGGATTTGAAAGCTTATGATACCATCATCATACAACACATGATTCCAATAAAAGAAGACCAAAAACCATTCAGATAGAAACTTAGGAGAATAAATCCCAAGTTGCTCCCTCTGATAGAAAAGGAGATTAAAAAAATGTATGATGCCAAAATCATAGTCCTGTTGCGTTTTTCCAAATGGGTCTCTAATTTGGTCCCGACACGTAAGAAATCCGGGGAGATCAGGCTGTGCATTGATTTCTAAAATCTGAATAAGGTCTCCTTGAAGGACAATTACCCCTTGCCCAAAATGGACCACATCCTACAAAGGGTGGTCGGATCCAGTCGAATATCTTTGTTGGACGGTTTCTCGGGTTACAATTAGGTTCTCGTCCACCCAGATGACCAAGATAAAACCGCTTTCACTACGCCATGGGGAACTTTCATTTATGTGAAAATACCTTTTGGTTTGATGAACGTAGGAGCCACATTCTAGAGAGCGATGGATATCGCCTTTGTGGAAGAATCGGGTAAGTTTATTGTCGTCTATTTGGATGATGTAACTGTGTTTTCCCGATCTGATGATGAACACTTGCGACACCTCAGACGAGTCTTCGAGAAATGTAGAAGGTTTGGGATTTCTTTAAATCCTAAGAAAATCCTTTTTGGGCTGGAGGAAGGCAAAATTCTAGGACACATCATATCCAAGGACAGAATCAAAATTGACCCTAGCAGAATCGAGGCCATACAAAAATTAGAACACCCAAGAAACCTGAAAGAATTACAGTCTTTTATCGGGAGAATAAACTTTCTACAAAGATTCATTCCAAATCTGGTCGAGCTCCTTAGAAACATTACAAATATGCTAAAAAAGGATGTAAAAATAAAATGGGACGTTGAGTCCAGACAATCTTTCGAACAAGTCAAACGAGCACTCACAGAGGCCCTTGTCTTGATCAATCCTGATTTCACTAAGGATTTCTATCTTTTTTCTTTTGCTTCCGAACATACTATAGCAGTAGTCTTACTACAAAAGAACGACAAAGGATATGAACAACCCATAGCTTTATTTAGTAAAGAATTAAGAGATGTTTCTCTGAATTACAAGATAATGGAGAAATAAGCGTTTGCCTTGGTAAAAGCCATAAAGGACTTTAGAGTCTACATTCTCCATTCTCATACCATTGCATATGTTCCGAATGTGGTAGTAAAAGACATTTTGACCCAGGACAACCCGGATGGAAGAAGAGGAAAGTGGATTGTTGTCATTTTAGAATACGATATAGAGATTAAGCCTACAAAACTAATCAAGGGTCAATGCCTAGCAAAATTAATGGCTGAATCAAATTTCCATGCTCTTAACATTATTTTTTTAGCTGCAGTAGATGAACAGGGCGAGATGGTGACTCCAAGTGTGAGAGAGGTATTTCTCAACTCTCCATGGTATGCAGACCTTATATTCATTTTGCAAAATTTACAAGCTCCCCCTGGTTTGACTAAGACTAAAGCTAGATTTTTAAAGTTGAAAGCCTTAAAATTTTGTATTCTAGAAGGCAATTTGTATTGGAAATATCCTGGAGGCATTCTGTTAAATTATTTATTGAAAGATGAAGCTGACAAAGTGTCACAAGATATTCATGCAGGAGAATGTGGTGGCCATCTGAACTGGAAGGTCACAAACAACAAAATACTCAGAGCTGGTTTCTATTGGCCCACCCTGTTCGTTGATGTACATCATAAAGTGACTGCATGTCATCAATGTCAGTTGTTTGAAGGCAAAAGGAAACTCCTTTCTCTTCCCTTGAAACTGATCTCAGTTGAAGCCCCTTTCCAGCAATGGGGACTGGACTTCATTGGAGAAATACACCCTCCTTCTTCAGGCCAGCACAGGTGGATTCTCACTGCCACGGATTATTTTACCAAATGGATCGAAGTAGTACCAAGCAGGCAAGCCACTGACTCTGTTATTATCAAATTCCTTGAAAATAATATCTTGTCTCGCTTTGGATGTCCTAGAAAAATTATAATTGATAATGCAGTTGCTTTTCGGTTGAAGAAGATCATAGATTTCTGCAACCAGTATCACATTGGTTTGGGGTATTCCACAGCTTACTACCCTCAGGGGAATGGGATGGCGGAATCTTCAAACAAAACGTTGGTAAATATCATCAAGAAAACGTTGCAGGAAAACAAGAAATCGTGGCATAACAAGTTGGTGTTTGCATTATGGGCTGACAGACTGACCACCAAGAGGTCAATTGGTATGTCACCATACCAGTTGGTCTATGGCACAGAGGCAGTTTTCCCCACTTCCTTAGGAGTCCCTGTCATGAAGTTGCTTCAAGATGTACAAGCTGAGCCAAATGACTCACAGAGAAGGATCAACCAGATGATCCATTTACAGCAGTCTAAGGAAGAAGTTTTCAACAAGACTTAGGTAATCCAAGAAAAAATCAAGAAAATTTTTGCCAAAAGAACCAAGGAAGATGATTTTGAGCTAGGAGATTTAGTGCTGAGATGGGACACCAGAAATGAAGACAAGGGAAGGAATGGAAAATTTGACAGTCTGTGGAGAGGACCATACATGATCCAAGCATTCAAGGGGAACAACGCTTTCTTGCTGAACAACGTTGATGGGACAGATCTTCAAGGAGGACCTGTAAATGGCAGAATGCTGAAACATTATGTTCCACCTCAGTAGAGACTCAAGTTTTCACTCTCCATTATACATACCATTTTTATTTTTCGCCTGCATTTTCTAAGTGAATAAGATTAGTCAATTGGTTGAAGCCCGAAGAGAAGGCCCTAAGCCACTAACCACTGTTCTTCCAATTTTTGAGAATAAAGCCAATCAATCAACAAAGGCTACTAGGCAGAAGTTTTCAGAATGGCAAGAACCGGGATTCTTGGCACTTCACAGGGCAAGTACCATCCCTAGGTGGAGCCGCTGTTATCATCCTATAATTTATAGGATCAACTGGTGACTGGGATATTATCTGTCTCTAGTATTTGTTGTTGACAAATGATATTTCATTCTGCAAATAATTTGAAAAAGAAAAGAAAAATAAAAAGAAAGAAAGAAAAGAAAAAGAAAAATAAAAGAGGGCATAAAATAATTCAATAAAATCCCCATGCAATAATAGTAACTTGGTCCATACCTTTCAAGCATGGCCAAGTGATTTTTAAATTTGATGTTGATAGGGTAGTGAATGAGTTTGGCTAAACAGTTTAATCTTAGCCAAAGTGTCTAGGTTAGATTAGTGAATAAATCTGGCTAGACTGTCTAATCTTGGTCAGATAGCCCCAGGATAGAGTAAATTCTTAACCCAACAGTCTAATCTTGGTTAATTGTCATAGGAAGCTAGGGTAGAATATAGGCTAGTTGCTTTATTGTTTCATTTTAATAAAACCAGCTTGATGTAAATGTTGCACCATGTTTCATATGCTTAGAAGATCATTTGGTCGAGCCCCATGGTGGTGTCTACTTGAAAAGTTTGGAGAAAACCCATGAAAAAGAATTTATCCAAAGTTTTCTAGGCGCATGTTTTGTC
>ML815729.1:27225-42470 GCA_009831015.1 Picea engelmannii
GGAGAATAATGGTAGTTTTAAGTAAACGAAGGTCGGTTGGGTGTGGGAGACAGGTCAGCTGGATAACAGATAGGTTATCTAGTAATAAATGGCCAATGGATCATTTTGAGGGTGAGATGGAGGGTGATGGTGACTGAGGGATATAGACGGGTGATGTGGCGGCTATCGATTGGAGGTAAAAGTCATAGTAAGGGGCTTGCCACGAGCGAATGGGGGGGAAAGATTGACAACAGTTATGGGACGTGACTTTTTCGGGAAAGGTGGATGATGATGTCTAGAGGTGACGGAGGTCTATCAGATAGTAGAGGATGACGAGACTCGGGGCCATTAGATCACTGCCACGTATAAAAAAGGACCCGCTAGAGGAAGAGAACCATTCTGGACCCCCCCTCCTCAGTTAAATTCAGATCAATCGAGGGGGTCTGAAATACATCTTGGGCTGTTGATCTGCGCTCCTATTTCATGGCCGCAGATCTTTGCACGCTTTTTATCACTCATTCCGGACCCCCCCCTCCATTAAAGGAAGAACAGATGGGGGGGCCCGGAATCCAATGTTGACCGTAGATCTGCGCACTCGATCCTGGGTCGTCTAGATGCGCGTGGGTCTTATCATCGATTCCAGACCCCCCACCCCCCAAGTTAAAATCAGAACAGTCGGGGGGGGGGGTTCGGAAAGATCTGTCCACCATAGATCTGGGTGCCACGATCAGGACCATTGATATGTGCAAGGAGCATAAATGAGGTCGCGAAAAATACATGCACCGAGGAAACTTAGGATAAGTTCTTTTTCACGGGTTTTCTCCAAGGCTCTTCATGTCAACACCACCAAGGGGTTAGGCAAACGACCCTTTAAGTATCTGAAACATGGTGCAACACTTACATCAAACTGGTTCTTATTGAATTGAAGCAACAAAGAAACTAGCCTATATTCTAACCTATCTTCCTATGAAAATTAACCCAGATTAGACTGTTGGGTTAAGAATTTACTCTACCCTGGGGCTATCTGACCAAGATTAGACAGTCTGGCCAGATTTATTCACTAATCTAACCTA
This sequence comes from Picea engelmannii, assembly GCA_009831015.1. Lineage (NCBI taxonomy): Eukaryota > Viridiplantae > Streptophyta > Pinopsida > Pinales > Pinaceae > Picea > Picea engelmannii. The sequence goes on from ML815729.1 coordinate 28,278, forward strand.
GACACTTTGGCTAAGATTAAACTGTTTAGCCAAATTCATTCACTACCCTATCAACATCAAATTTAAAAAGAACTTGGCCATGCTTGAAAGGTATGGACCAAGTTACTATTATTGCATGGGGCTTTTATTGAAAATCTTTTATGCCCTCTTTTCTTTTTTTTTTCTTTCTTTTTTCTTTTTTCTTTTCTTTCTTTTTTCTTTTTCCTTTATTTTTCAAATTATTTGCAGAAAGAGAAATCATTTGTCAACAAAAAACACTATAGACAGATAATATCTTAGTCACCAGTTGATCCTATAACTTATAGGGTGATAACAGTAGCTCCACCTGGGGATGGTACTTTCCATGTGAAGTGCCAAGAATCCTGGTTCCTGTCATTCTGAAAATTTCTGCCTCGTAGCCTTTGTTGATTGATTAGCTTTATTTTCAAAAATTGGAAGAACAGCGGTCAGCGGCTTAGGGTCTTCTCTTCGGGCTTCAACCAACTGACTAATGTTATTCACTCAGAAAATGCAGGAAAAAAATAAAAAATGGTATGTACAATAGTGAGTGAAAACTCGAATCTCTACTGAGGTGGCACGTAATGCTTCAACATTCTACCATTTACAGGTCCTCCTGGCAGATCTATTCCATCAGCGTTGTTTAGCAAGAAAACATTATTTCCCCTGAATGCTTGAATCTTGTATGGTCCTCTCCACAGACTGTCAAATTTTCCATGTTTTCCCTTGTCTTCATTTCTGGCGTCCCATCTCAGCACCAAACCTCCTAGCTCAAAATCATCTTCCTTGGTTCTTTTATCAAAGATCTTCTTGATGTTTTCTTGGATTACCCGAGTCTTGTTGAAAACTTCTTCCCTAGACTACTGTAAATGGAACATCTAGTTGATCCTTCTCTGTGAGTCATTTGGCTTAGCTTGTACCTCTTGAAGAAACTTCATGATAGGGACTCCTAAAGAAGTGGGGAAAACTGCTTCTGTGCCATAGACTAGCTGATATGGTGACATACCGATTGACCTTTTGGTGGTCAGTCTGTCAGCCCATAATGCGAACACCAACTTGTTGTGCCACGATTTCTTGTTTTCCTGCAACATTTTCTTAATGATGTTTACCAAGGTTTTGTTTGAAGATTCCTCCAGCCCATTCCCCTGAGGGTAATAAACTGTGGAATGTCCCAAACCAATGTGATACCGGTTGCATAAATCTATGAGTTTCTTCGACTGAAAAGCAGCTGCATTATCAATTATAATCTTCCTAGGACATCCAAAGCGAGACAAGATATTATTTTCAAGGACTTTGATAATAATAGAGTCAGTGGCTTGCCTGCTTGGTACTGCTTCGATCCATTTGGTAAAATAATCAGTGGCAGTGAGAATCCACCTGTGCTGGCCTGAAGAAGGAGGGTGTATTCTCCAATGAAGTCCAATCCCCATTGCTGGAAAGGGGCTTCAACTGAGATCGGTTTCAGAGGTAGAGGGAGGAGTTTCCTTTTGCCTTCAAATAGTTGACATTGATGACATGCAGTCACTTTATGATGTACATCGGCAAATAGAGTGGGCCAAAAGAATCCAGCTCTGAGTATTTTGTTGGTTGTGGCCTTCCAGTTCATATGGCCACCACATTCTCCTGTATGAAATTCTTGTAACACTTTGTCAGCTTCATCTTTCAATAAACAATTTAACAGAATGCCTCCAGGATATTTCCAATACAAGTTGCCTTCTAGAATACAGAATTTTAAGGCTTTCAACTTTAAAAATCTATCTTTAGTCTTAGTCAAACCAGGGGGAGCTTGTAAATTTTTCAAAACGAATATAAGGTCTGCATACCATGGAGAGTTGAGAAATGCCTCTCTCATGCTTGGAGTCGCCATCTCGCCCTGTTCATCTGCTGTAGCTAAAAAAATAATGTCAAGAGCATGGAAATTTGATTCATCCATTAATTTTGCTAGGCCTTGACCCTTGATTAGTTTTGTAGGCTTAATCTCTATATCGTATTCTAAAATGACAGCAATCCATTTTCCCCTTCTTGCATCTGGATTTTCCTGGGTCAAAATGTCTTTTACTACCACATTCAGAACATATGCAATGGTATGAGAATGGAGAATGTAGACCCTAAAATATTTTATAGCTTTCACCAAGGCAAAAGCTTGTTTCTCCATTATCTTATAATTCAGAGCAACGTCTCTTAACGCTTTACTAAAGAAAGCTATGGGTTGTTCATACCCTTCGCTATTCTTTTGTAGTAATACCGCTGCTATAGTATGTTCGGAAGTGAAAGAGAAAAGATAGAAATCCTTGGTAAAATCAGGACTGATCAAAATAGGGGCCTCTGTGAGTGCTTGTTTGACTTGTTCGAAAGACTATTTGGACTCAGTGTCCCATTTTATTTTTACATCCTTTTTTAGCATATTTGTAATGTTTCTGAGGAGCTCTGCCAAATTGGGAATGAATCTTCGTAGAAAGTTTATTCTCCCGATAAAAGACTATAATTCTTTAAGGTTTCTTGGGTGTTCTAATTTTTGTATGGCCTCGATTCTGCTGGGGTCTATTTTGATTCCATCCTTGGAGATGATGTGTCCTAGAAGTTTTCCTTCCTCTAGCCCGAAAAGGATTTTCTTAGGATTTAAATAAATCCCAAACCTTCTACATTTCTTGAAGACTCGTCTGAGGTGTCACAGGTGTTCGTCATCAGATCGGGAAAACACAGTTACATCATCCAAATAGACGACAATAAACTTACCCGATTCTTCCATAAAGGCGATGCCCATCACTCTCTGGAAAGTGGTTCCAACGTTCATCAAACCAAAAGGCATTTTCACATACATGAAAGTGACCTATGGTGTGGTGAAAGTGGTTTTGTCTTGGTCATCCGGGTGAACTAGGACCTGATTATAACCTGAGAACCCGTCTAGCAAAGATATTCGACTGGATCCGACCACCCTTTGTAGGATGTTGTCCATTTTGGGAAAGGGGTAATTTGCCTTTAGGGAGACCTTATTCAGATTTCAGAAATCAATGCACAACCTGATTTCCCCAGATTTCTTATGTGTAGGGACCAAATTAGAGACCCATTTGGAAAAACACAACAGGACTATGATTTTGGCATCGTACATTTTTTGGATTTCCTTTTCTATCAGAGGGAGAAACTTGGGATTTATCCTCCTAAGTTTCTGTCTGAATGGTTTTTGGTCTTCTTTTATTGGAATCCTGTGTTGTATGATGTTGGTATCATAAGCTTTCAAATCCTCATAGCCTCATGCAAAGACATTCGAATATTCTTTGAACAACTCAATGTATTTGAGTTTTTTCTCAGGGGGTAATGATTTAGACAATTTGACTATCCTAGGTTTCTCTTCGGTCCCTACATTACAGTCTTCTACCTCTTGTCCATTGGCTTCGATTTTTGGTTTTTTGGCTACGTCGTTAAAATCAAACAAATCCTCTAAAGGAACTAGACCCCTAGGCAAAACATTATTTTTCAAATGCAAAATATCGGCCTCCATCTCATCACCGCCTAATTCTCYTGAATCTACGCTATTTACACTATCAATTTCAAAATCAGATCTATTTACATTTTCATCCTCGTTCTCTAAATCTATATTTGTACATTCAAAATCATTTTTACACTRCAGAAAGTCCTCGATTTGATCATCATTACCAAAAAMTTGCCAGTACCTGATATTGTCGGGAACGGTTGGTCTACATTTCACCTCTACCGTGTAMATGCGAGTCGAGCRGAAAAGAATATTACAYGTGGCTGCTGACGTAGCCAATCCGTCCACCAAAATGTTTTGTCCCCTCGACATTACCTASAAGTYAACTTCAATGAAACATCTAAGGGCATCAAGAACAACATTCCTATAAGCTCTAAGACGTGGGTGTTTCRCARCGAACTCACCTTTGATTTTCTTGATTATCAACTCAGAATCACCTCTTACCATAATCTGTTTAGCACCAACTCTTTTCAAAATCTTCAGACCGAGCATCAAGGCTTTGTACTCGGCAATATTGTTAGTGCAWTGGAAAWTTAATTTGTAAGAATGGTTTTMTGAATACCTGTTTCTATGATTGTGYAGCCAAACTCCTGCTCTAGCTCCTTCTCTGCTTACTACTCCATCAAAATCCATACTCCAAAAATCGGCTGGTAATTCTTYGGTTATCACGTTTTTCATCCTTGCTACCTCGATGATTTCTTGGCCTTCGTCCGTATTAGATGTATCTTCTCCCAGCTGAGTGTCTTKCTCTCCTGTGTCACCATCATTSTACAAGATAAAAGAATCCAGGTCGGAATGCGTGGAGTAAAGAGGATAGTTKTGCRGMTTTTCTTGGCTACTGACCATGTACTTCATCAATGTTTCTCYGTATAGCCTTCTTTGTTGCCCGAAAACTAGGATAGTGGCATAAGACATATCTAGCTGTAGGGTACCTCTCAACTTAGCCCCCCAATACCGAGATAGAAACATTMTATACTTCAGAGGGATGTCTGCAACTACCACTTCCATGACCATGCTCTTTGCAGGAATCTAAACCAGGGTGATACATAGGTCATTGATCAAACCAATACATCTATCTTTATTGGAGTCAAATAAGTGTAAATCCTTGTAAGGTCTGGTGACCTCCAGTCCCAGTTTCTCCATCACTGCTTTAGGCATCAGATTGTGGGAAGCACTTGAATCCAACATAGAGTTATGCAAGATTAGTTCATGTATGTTTAGACTGATGTAAAAAGGAGCGACATCACCATTTTTGTCTCGACCATCTACTTCAGGTCCGAACAGAATTTTAGGTTGATCATCTGTAAGGTTCACGGTATCTGAATGATTTTCTGATCCAATGGTTAAGGCCTTCGTGCCTATATCAGGTTCAATGGTCAGTGCTTTAATCACCTGTGAAATATAAATGTCTTTTTTCATCAACTCTGAAAGTGGAATGGGGATTTTTACTTTGGCTAATTCTCCCTCAAGGATGAAAGGTGCAGGAGTTCTGCCTTGGCTCATCAATTCTGGTTTTTCCACCACACTCTTCTAGCCAGAAGTACTTGGCGGATTAATAGGTGAAACCTCGGGCTGTGATGATGTTTTCAGAATAGTAAGGTTTTTCTTCACATTGACTTCGACAATACTCTTCTCAGGAAAGTTTTTGGCAGATGGATCAGAGGCCTTCTTGGTTTCAATTACCTTCTTCATTTCAATCGTCTTTTTTGGGGAACTCCCTTCTGTCTTTTTACTCCATAAATTTTACTACCGGTGTACCTCCAAAATGGCATTTTCGAATGCCTGTTGTTCTGCATCTTCAACTTATTCACTCACTTTTGTTTGATTGAGAAGAAAAAGTTCTTGTTCTTCTTGGGTAAGGAAAATAGCTTCGTTATCGTGAATGCCCATGAGATTTATGTGAGTATCCTCCAATTCCTCGATCACTTCCTCCCCTTCAACAACATAATTTTCTTGTAGGGGAGGTCTGATCTGGACCTCTTTGCTCTCTTTGATCCCTAGGATCTCTTTGTCTGACTTGAGGAGGGTTTCTCCTAAAGTTAGGGTTCCAAACCTGAGGAGCTGGTGGGTTTTCTCTTGGAGGATTTCTTTCTGACATAGTAAGTCTTTCCATCATTCTTTCCATTGCCCTGGCCAAGGAATCCAATTTGGAATCGGAGGTTGACGTAGAAGGTTCTTCTTTAATTGTGACTCTCCTCTCTGACCTATGTCATGCCCTTTTTGCCAACAAATTGGCCTCCACACTTATTGCACTTTTCTGCATGTCTTCCAGGGTGGTAGAATTTCTTTCCCTTAGTTGGTATGGCATGTCAGCGTCAAAACCATCAGGGAATTTTATCAATGCCAAACCATGTGGAGGTTTGATTTCAGCTGGGATTGCGTTGTACAGGTTATTGAAATGAGTGCAGTAATCTTGCACTGTCTCACCTTGATTTCTTCTGATATTTTTGTATTCTGACAAAATTTGGAGAAGGTTTTTCTCAAGGACTGAGGCGACACACAAACCTTTGTACCATTTTTTAACGTCACCTGTCAAACTTTGGGCAAACAATTTCATTTGAATGTTAGCCTCATCTACTTCATGTAAATCATAATAATCATTCATTTTATCAACGTGTTGTTGTGCGCTCAAAGGTCCTGTTGCATCAAACTATGGAAGTCTGGTTTGATAGTCTTGGGGCATGGCATGAAGAGGCACGACCAACACCAAGGGAGCATATCGAGCTTCCATGATGTCTAGAGGAGGTGGGATAACAAACCGGATGATCGGTGAGGTAGTGACTGAAGATGAGGACGAGGAGGGACTGGATAGCATTGAGGGAGTGGTTTTCGGTTTAGCAGTGGGAGACATAACTTCAGGGGTTTGAGGTTGTAAAACGGTTGGGTCGAAAATGATTCCAGTCACAAAACTATCGGACCATGTTCTAATCAGGCTCTATTGGGAAAATGTATCAAAGTCAGGGTTTTGAAAGGCAATGACCTCCCCTGAAAAATAAAGGGACTTATGAAAGGGAGTATGACTTACTGAGCCTTCAGCTATGGTATTTTCCTTGAGCAACTGTTCTGGGTTATATATCACTATTGCAGGTTCTGGGTCTGGATGAGATCGAGTATAAAATTTCTTGGGAGCCAGATTTCTTTTTGATTTTATATATATATATATACTTTTTAGTTTTATGAGTCCGAAAATAATATGTACAAATTTTAATCAACCTCTAAACATTACTTTCTTCTCAAATTTGCAATATTCCAGGAACAAACTTTCTTTTAGGGAAAAGAAAACGTGAAATTATAAATTTTTATGTTCTTTCCCCAGTATGGTCGCCATTATGTTAGCACTCTGTAAATTTCCTAGAGGTTGACAACAGAGGAAATCTACAAAAGGTAACTTTATCCAACTTCTTTTGAAGCTGGGATCTAGCCCTTCCAACTTCAGAGAGGGATCTCTCTATATAATTTAGCTATGTTTCCAATTTTAAATATTAGGCTAGGTAAAGAAATAGGTCGGTTTTGTAGTAAAAGTGTTTTTCGAATTTGGTTGAGACAGTCTACACATCCATTGGGCTATGGGGTCTGTGTTTTAATAAAATATGAAATCCGAACTAGAAACGCAAAGGAAAAACTTTCACAGGGAGAGATAATATAATCACGGGATTCTTTAATAGCATAAATGATGAATAACAGAAAATATGAGAAAGATAATTTCAACAAAGAAGAAGTTAAGAATTTCTTTATTGAAAACACCAGAAGATAAAACACTAAAATATTTCGAGTCAGAAACAGGGTATATGAGATAAATCCTGCAACATTCGTTACTCTTAAAGATTAGATTTAGAAAAAAGTATGATAACAAAGAGAGAATAACATTCAACTCAGAGGGAAAAACGTCACCAGTGAATACCATCAATTTATCATTGATTACCTTCATACTAGGCAGACCTTTCTTCTGTAGAGCCTCAATCTTACTAAAGAATCTTTGTACCCCTAGGTCCATAACCTGGACCTTTTCTTCCAGCTGAAGCATTAATCCTCTCTTGGTCAAAACTCTTATGAACTGAAGGATGGTCTCTGTTTTGTCTTCAATTCTGAGCTCTTCCAGCTCTTCCCTGGTCTTAGAATTGAGGAACTTGATGATCTCGTTCACCTGTGTTGGCATCTCTCCCAATTCTGATCTGATCTTCTCAATGGCCTGTTTTCTCCTCTGGACCAATTCATTCTGCTCAAACATGATCTGGATCATGGGCCATATCTCATTCATGGATTTAGTGACATCTGTCCATACACTCTCTTTAACCTCATCCAAAGTCTTTCCTGCCACTGTTTTCTTCCGGAGCTGTTGTAGCTCTTGCTTGAGCTACTCTGTCACCTGCTTTTCCTTGTAGAGGCTGGTCTGGAAGGAAGATTTGAGTTCCTGAAGGTTCTCAATATCCTTTTTTAGCCTGCTGATCTCTATTTCCTACAGGTTCATCTTTTCCATGGACTTAGCCAGGTCAGCTATCTTCTCCTGGGATGTCAATGGAGTCGCGGATGGGACTTCTGTCACTTATGCTATGCTCCCTCCTGAAATTGGAATAGGACTCAATGGAATGAATTCCATTGGCTTCAGTTTCTCTTTCTCTTTTAATAGTTTCTCCATCTCAACATCCATTTCTATAAGCTGTGCATTCTGCTCCATGAGCAGCTTGAGCATTTCATCTTTCTCTCCTTCTTTCTCTGCTATCTCCTTCGCCTGCAAATCCTTTATGGGAGGGAGCTTCAGTTTTTTCCTCAAGGAGGCTATGTCAACATTCTTCTTCTTTATCATTTCCTCAGCTGCTTTCATGTTTGAAGGATCATAACCGATCTTGAGGACCACCTCCTCCAAAGTCTTGATTCTGTTGTCATTGGCAAAGGACGATATCTTCTCTAGCTTCAATTGTGTTTGAACATTGTTCAGGGACACTTGCAGTTTGGATGCAGTAGTGGAAGCATGCACCAACGTGTAAAATACCATTTCCCTTGTCTGCTTGTGCAGATCCATCTGATCGGCCGGATGCACGTCCTTTGTCTGGAATTCGAAGGTGGCCCTTTTATAGTCAGTGATCACCTTAGGATTTGGTACCCGTGCCTAGAGGAATGCCATATGCATTCTTCCCTTCTCGCTGTCGAATGCAGATAGCAACCTATGTTGCACAGTCGACGTCTGCTTCCAGAACTGGGTGCATGTACTGCTAGTCAGGGTCTGGTTCCTTTTCTTGATCAGCTCATACTTTTCGAAGATACTCAGCTTCGGTCCCACCTTTCCTGGCTGGGTGGTCAATGGAGAATCTGTAGACTTGTTCGGCATTGCTGGGGTTATGAACTTATGGAGTCTCGAATCGAAGGGTGTAATACCAACTTTGGTTACTGTAGTAGATGGTGCTTCTTTTTCCCCGGTCGGGCCAGGAACTGCAACAGTCTTAGGCCTCTTGGTATGCAGATGGAATTCTTCAGAATATACCTCAGTGACAGGTGAAGATAAGTCTTGCCTAGGCCTCTTCTCTTTCGGGACCCATGGCATTGTCGTTTGTGACACAGTGGCTCAGGGATCCTGTTGTTCTACTTCGACCAATGTGTTAGGCTCCCACACTATCTGATTTGCAAATTTTTCAACTTCAAGCTGGGACTCATGAACATATCGGATGTTTTTGTTCTTCACCCTCATCTCTGAGATGATCCCACATGGATCATAATTCCATGGGAAGCTCATGGAGAAATTCATTTCCCTTAGCATCCTATCTGCTTCTTCCCCTGTGCCACGATTGTTGCAGATGAAGGAGCCAATCTGCCCCTTGATTCTAAGTTGTTGCTTTTTCTTCAATGACACAAAATGGATATCATCGGAATTTATTATCTGCCTTATATATTCCAACGTGAAAATTATGACAGACAGGTACTTGGGCAGCTTATACGGTGCCAAATCGCACCCGTATACTCTGATCTCAGTGTAATCCTAGTACAAATATCGATCACCTGTCGTTGTGTTATCCGAGAGGTGCAGGATCCTTTGAACTTCATCATTTATCTGAGGCTCGGGCCTGCTGCTTAGCATACTTACCACAGGGTGGTAGAATTGATCGACGAACTCCTTGAAACTGAAATCAGTGGAGTTGTGCTTGAGCAAGGAGGTCCATGCTGTCACTGCCTGAGGTCTACCATCTCCATCCATCTTCTGCATGGAAAATCCAAATTTGTCCACCTGGAAGAAGAAGAACAAGTATGCTAGTATCGATGAGTATCTGAACATGCCTTCCCTGCCGAAATTCACGATCTGTTCGTGAATATTGTCTGCCAAGAATGTGCTGAAGTCAAACTAGGTGGTGGGATTTTCATCGGTAGAGAAGATGGATAGAAAACCCAGAATGGGGTCATCTACCCACTGATCAGAATAGTATCCTAACGAAGCACAAAGGGATGAGATGACCTGGTTTCCTTTAGTCGAGAACATGGAAGATGGATAAGGAGGATTTGTGGAGGGAAATTGAGCAGACGGGGGAAGGAAAAGATCGAATATTTGAGCTCTTTGGGGAAAGTCATTTTCTGGTATAATTCTGTAAGAATTTCCAGGTTAAAGGGTGACACAGAGTCAGCTCGGGGGATTTGCATCATCTGGTCTATGGATTCATGTGTGATGAGGAAAAGAATCTTTCTGGACAAGAAGACGACAACTCTTTGCTCGAGAATGTAGTGGGCTTGACACTTGAGAGCGAAGTCGGGAAAGTGGTGGATCTGAGGGAAGAGGTAGAGGGGTAAATTGGACTCCCAGAGTCCAATTTCGTCACTCTGGTCCAGGAAGACTTCCTTGAGCCACGACTAAAGGTTTGCAAAATCAAAATCACACTTTGTATCTGTGATTAATCGGTCTTTGTCGACCAGTGGGATCCTGTCAAGGTCGACAGGAGGCGGGAGAAACAAATTCTCCTCTTCTTCTGCTTGTTTGGACTTTGGCGCCATTTCTGCAACAGTACCTGGAAGACAAAAAATGTTAGTGTGGGCGACTGAATGTGGATGAGGGCAACTGACTATAACGGAGGAGTAAACGGTGTAAAAAATCTGGCGCGATGGGTGAATGGTGAAAGTAGGGAGAATAATGGTAGTTTTAAGTAAACGGGGGTCGATTGGGCGCGGGAGATAGGTCAGCTGGATAACGGATAGGTTATCCAATAATAAATGGCCAATGGATCATTTTGAGGGTGAGATGACAGGTGACGGTGACTGAGGGATACAGACAGGTGATGTGGTGGCTATCGATTGAACATAAAAGTCATAGTAAGGGGCTTGCCATGAGCGAATGGGGGGGAAAGAATGACAACAGTTATGGGACATGACTATTTTAGGAAAGGTGGATGATGATGTCCAGAGGTGACAGAGGTCTGTCAGATAGTAGAGGATGACAGGATTCGGGGCCATTAGATCGCTGCCACATATAAAAAGGGACCCGCCAGAGGAAGAGAACCATTCTAGACCGCCCCCCCCCCCTCTCAATTAAGGGCATATCAATTGGGGGGGTCCGAAATACATCTTGGGTTGTTGATTTGCATGCCTATTTCATGGCTCCAGATCTTTGCATGCTTTTTATCACTCATTCCGGACCCCCCCCTCCATTAAAGGTAGAATGGACGGGGGGGTCCAAAATCTAATGTTGACCATAGATCTGTGCACTCGATCCTGGGCCGTCCATATGCGCACGGGTCTTATCACCGATTCTGGACCCCCCTCCCCCCAAGTTAAAAGAATAAGGGTTGAGGGGGTCCAGAAAGATCCGTCCACCGTAGATCTGGGTGCCACGATCAGGACCATTGATATGTCCAAGGATCATAAATGAGGGCGCAAAAAATACATGCACCGAGGAAACTTAGGATAAGTGATTTTTCACGCATTTTCTCCAAGGCTCTTCATGTCCACACCACCAAGGGGTTAGGCAAACGACCCTTTAAGTATATGAAACATGGTGCAACACTTACATCAAACTGGTTCTTATTGAAATGAAGAAACAAAGAAACTAGCCTATATTCTAACCTATCTTCCTATGACAATTAACCCAGATTAGACTGTTGGGTTAAGAATTTACTCTACCCTGGGGCTATCTGACCAAGATTAGACAGTCTGACCATATTTATTCACTAATCTAACCTAGACACTTTGGCTAAGATTAAACTGTTTATCCAAATTCATTCACTACCCTATCAACATCAAATTTAAAAAGAACTTGGCCATGCTTGAAAGGTATGGACCAAGTTACTATTATCGCATGGGGATTTTATTGAAAATCTTTTATGCCCTCTTTTATTTTTCTTTTCTTTCTTTTTCTTTTTTCTTTTCTTTTCATTTCTCTTTTTCCTTTCTTTTTCAAATTATTTGCAGAAAGAGAAATCATTTGTCAACAAAAAACACTATAGACAGATAATATCTTAGTCACCAGTTGATCCTATAACTTATAGGGTGATAACAGTTACGATAGTTGTTCCTTTCTGTTAAAAGTTACATTAGCTGTCCCTTTCGATTAGAATACAGTTGTTATTTCTTTCCACAGATAGAATAATTCGCTATGTCCTTTCTAGTAATTAGAATTCATGATTGATATATTGAATCTGAAAGTCCTTTCTTTGATTCAATTATTGCTTTATAGTTAAGTGAATTCAATTAGATTAATTAGTTCCTTTCATTTTACAACATCTTAGTAATCAGATTTCAATTTCATTTAGTTCTTAGAATCTTTGGTGAACGTTTGAGGAACTTGATTGATGATGAACTCAGGTCTGGTTTAGCTACACGATTTTAGGCTACCTGCATAAACTTTGCCGATATTCTTGAGATAAAAGACGAATCCCTGGGTTTATAAATTAATGTTAAACTAAGGTTGTTTTTAGGACATCTTTAGAGCCCAACATTTTGGCGCCGTTGTTGGGGAGAATGTCAAAGGTAGCATAGGTTGTGTCTCTGGAGGACTAGGTATTGAAGATGGAAGGTAAGAACCTAAGCAGGCAATAAGTAAAATGCTTATGCCAACAGTTACCTCCAGTTGACACTTAAAAGGTCTCATAGGTGTTTCTTTTGTTGAAATTTATTTTGTTGTTGTGTGGAGTGTGTATGACTAGAAAGAAGTATCTTGAAAAGCCAAAAACCCCACCAAAAACTACCAAAACCTAGGGTTCGGTGATCCTTGGAAGAAGCACTTGCATAGACGAAATCATCAAAAAGGGTGAATCTCAAGCTTCGGTTGGACCTAGGAAAGGACCCACCCGAATCCTTTAGGCAATAGTTTCACCAACTACGGCCCACATTGAGATTCATATCAAATTTGAAGGGACCAAGCAGAGTTTTCAGAATACAGATCTCACACTTCTCAATCCCTTAGAAAAGGTCCCCTTATGGTGAAAGCCCTCATGGGAAGACACTTTGCGAAGTAAGAGAACCCATGCTTAATTATAGAATAATGAGATGAAGGACAATGAATTTTTCAGGTGAACTATCCTAGATGGATAGTGTTTGTCATGCCATTTCTGGTGGTATGTAGAACATCAAATAACTCCTCATTGTTAGAGAGTTATGACCATGTGAAGTTGGAGAACCCAGGTTTGGGTAATGGACCCAAGTTTGTTTGATGGATAACGATATGATTTTTAATATATTTGAAGGTAATACTATTTTATATGGATAGTGCATGTCATTCCATTTTGGGTGGTATGTTGAATGTCACATAACTCCTCACGATTTGAGAGTTATGGCCTTATGAAGTTGGAGGACCCTCATATGTCATCTAGAAGCCCCAAAAGGTCAAAGTAATCAAAGTGGTTTAAGAGATTTTAAAAGGTAAATAATAAAGTGATGTGATGAGTGCATTATAATTCAAAGTGAATAAAAAATAAATTATTTCAATAATAAATTTAATGGATAAATTAGAAGTGGGTTAACCCTAAAATAAGGAAAGTGGGCCAAGTGACCCAAAAGATGTTTTTAAGGAAGCTACTTGGAGAGTATAAATAAGAGGAAAGGCTCTCTCATTTTAATTACACTTGAGCATATTGAATATCTATAGGTTTTTGAGGTATCCAAGGATATATAAGCCAAATTTCTGAGGTAAGGTGAAGAAAAGAAGGCCGAAATACAAGGAAGGATAAGTTCTTTTGATGGTGCTTTCTAAGGTATGTTATTTATAGGTCATCTCACCATTTTCGCTATATCATTTTTTACATAATGATTCAGACCTTGAAATTTCTATTTCATTGATAAACATACCCAAGTATATTTGGTAAACAATTCAGCGTGTGGGCCGTTGTATTTTGGGAGTTACACTCCGTGGAAAATAGGGTTTGTGGCTAGCCCTGAAACTAGTCAAAAACAGGTGTTTCGGGTAAAAACGTCATAACTTCTTCATAAAAGATCCAAATTTATTGATACCAAATGTGTTGGTTAGGGTACATGATGTAGTATGTTTTTTTAATAGTGTTATATCAATTCAATGGAAATTACGTGTGGGGAACGCTCTACAAGGTCGCTCTCTAGAGTAAGCCAAAATTCAGCAAGGTATGCCATTTTTGATATAACGCCTTTTCTGAGAGGTTCCAAGTAGTGAAGCCTGGAGGAATTGCATAAAACACACTGAATAACATTGTGTGTCAGTTTTAGATCGTTATACATTACAAGTTCAAAGTTATTATTACTTCAAGTTAGGGTTGTTGACTAAT
>ML815729.1:70657-93813 GCA_009831015.1 Picea engelmannii
GACAAGTAGTTGATGAGTTGGCACATACATGAGGTGTATAGTTGATGATGTTGGTACATATTGATGAGTCATAGTTGATGAGTAGTTGAAAAATGATTGGTACATACTTGATACATGGTTGGATGCACTTGTTTATGGTACAGTTTTATTATAGGTTGTTTGGTACAGGTTGGTGCATGGTTGATGCATTTGTTTATGGTACAAGTTGATGCATGGTTTAGATTTATTGGTACAGGTTTAGAATGGTATATCTCACAATGATAGTGTGATAGTGGTTCCATCATTCTACTTCTAATTCAGGGTGGCAGGATGGGGCAAGGATAGGTGGTTGTAGCTACTTTCCATTTGTATCCAAAGAACATAGAAGGTTGTAGCCTCCTTCTGGTTGTAGCCATATAATTGGGGAGTTGGAGCTTCCCTCAGGTTGTAGCCTGAGAAACTAGGGGGTTGGAGCCTCCTTCCAGTTGTAGCTGGAAAACAAAGGAAGTTGGTGGTTCCAATGAATGCAATTCTTCAAGACATATAAGAAAAAGTGTTCCGTGGTTTTCTCCCGATTTGGGTTTCCACGTAAAACACTGGTGTACTGTGTACTATGTATGTGTGTGATTTTTTATTTCTTACTGCTCATTATTGGATAATAATTCTACATTGATATAACATTTGAAGAAAAAGGATTATAATTACACTATTACTGATTCACCCCCCCTCTCAGTAATCTAGCAACATGCATTCATCACATAACACAGATGTTACCATGGTTCACCCCCTCTTGGGATACTTCCACAAATATTTGTCTCTTGGCTCTTTTATTATAGTATTTCCGCATCTATAGTGTCGTGCTCTTTACAATCCTCCATATTCGTGTAAGATCTATATGAGGTGGACTAGATCACACTAGGCTCCCCAACCTGTGATCTAACCCTCAAGAACCACCTTCCTACATTCTTTCTAGCTCAATATCTTCCAAAATAGATCATACAGCAAAAACCCTTACATATCGCATCAACTCATGCATAACTACTATAACAACAATCCCAACAATACAAAATCCTGAACCCTCTATAATACCTCAGTATCTATATTTATACAATTCTGTCTCTTCAGCCATTACAATACCTTACCAAAACCCTAACCCTAAAGTCATTAGGTATTCCTCCTATGCGTGCATGTTGTTCATCATTCCAGCTGTTGCCTTCCTTGCATGTGCATGTTGTGCTTCCTTCCAGCCGTCGCTTTCCTCATGCATGCTTTCTTTCCCCAAAAATGCCTTGCTTTTTCACTTTGGTCTTTGGCCTATCTCCAACAGGCCCCCAACACTGACATGTGGGTCGTCCTGAGCCACCTAACATTTGTGTTCTCCCTCAATCTCCTTGGTGATCGCCTATAACTTTTCCTTCAGCTCTGATGCCTATGTCTGCGCCTGTGCAGTCTTCTCCTTGAGTGTGTCCACTACCTAGATTGAAATTTCATCACTGATCAATTCCATGCACTCTTCCCTAGGTCTGTGCTATACGTTCCTTCGATTCCTCTTCTTGTGCCAACACTTCTGCTACATGTTTTTGCAATGGTTCCATTTGAGCCTGCCGCTCTTGTTTCTAGGTTTTGCACAGTAATTAGCTCTGTCTGCAATCCCTTCATGTCCTACATCCATTTAACGCATTATGTGATTGGTATTGTCTTTTGCCTCTTATTGAGCTCTTGGATCACTGCATTTATCCTTTCTTCTTCCTTGTCCCACTGTTGGACATGTTGATCTTCCTCTAAGCTAGTCCAAAGCTGCATTCCTTTATCAAACAAGTCAGCTGTTGTGCTAACCTGCTGCTCTATCTCTTGTAGTTGCGTTGTTGCTTCCTTCTTCCTTTTCTACTTCACTACTAATGGAGTGGTTTGTGTGAGTTGTTATAAAATATTCTCTATATCCTTTCGATATTTATCAATTGCCTGCACAATCCGATTAATCTTTTCTGATGCTGTGATTTCCTCTCTCTGTGCGGCCTGTGGAATCTTCTCGTAAGTTCCTGCCACTTTCTGGTCCAATCGTTTTATGCACTCCCTTTCCTCCTGGGTCTTAGATTTAGCCTGCTCATACAATATTTCTATCCCGTCCTATTTCTTTCTTTCCTGCTTCAATTCGGTTAAGTCCTTGCATTCTCGAGACTGTACCTCATGGTTCATGCTAACCTGCAACCTATGTAGTGCCCCAGCTGGTATCCTCATCAACACTAGTTGGATTTGGCTTAATTCCTTGAAGGGTTTCTACCCCACAATTTCATCCATGCACAACATACTAGGGGTTATGTGGAATGTTACATGTGGCTGTAGTATTGTAACAACCTGTTTCCCCCAGTTTGTAAAAATAACTGGACTGGCTAGAACTATAGCAAACTCATGAATGTGAATATGTGATGTGAATGGACCTTATGGAAAATGTCAATGAATGTGAATAACATTATGAATTTATATTGTAGGACTGTTGAGAGGGGATGTGCTAAAAAAGATACCATGATGGCGGTGGAAGGCACTTGGAAAGGTGGCGTTAACTTCCACCGAGAATTAATACCGTATTTGGACTTCACTGGCCCAGAGAACCAAAAGTGGCTCGCTGGCCCTGAATTAAATGTATCGTAGGCTGGCAAGTAGATGTCTCCTCAGAAATTAATGAGGGATGGGGAGGTGAACCACCCATCCGTAGAGCCATCATGACTGACCAGTGTGAGGGAAATTGCACCACACGCAACCTTGCAAGAGGATAAGGCGTGCAGTAGAAGTGATTGGGGGGGCAGACGTGAGGGGAGGAAGAGAACTCTAGCGATATGCAGAGTGAGTGGTAGTAGAGAGGAAGGAGAGTAACCTTCGCTTCTGGTCACTGGTAAATAGAGACGCAGTCTCACAACATTGTGGTCTCAGCTCAAGGGTGGCTAGTGGTAAATCCGCTGGGAGTCGCTGAGCCTACGATTGGGTGGAAACGAGCACCCCTCTCAGCAATTGCATAACCTCTGGTGTTACTTTATTATAAGTGTTTTTCCTTTGGCATCTTGAAATATATGTATTCTGATAATTATGCTCATAAGCTGTGAAACTGTGAATGATTTCATTATAAGAATGTCTGTATGGTGTTTTGATCAATACTAGTAGTTGTATATTTGTATGGAAATACTATGTATGGATTATGTCCTCATGAATCATTATTTATATGTGTACTGATCTAATTCAGACTTCATGTCTGGTTATCAGGAGGATGATACCCTTATCTGTCTCAGATAGTACCCTAGGTGAACCTCCCCATAGAGATACCCTCCTTGAAAATCCCATCAAGAACCGGGATGGAGAATGTGAAGGCGTAAGGCCTTAGTAACCCTGCACAAGGAGGAACGATCCTCTTGAAAACTAGAGATGGAAGTATAAGGATGAAGTATTGAATCGACAGATGAGATCCCGTCGGGAGACCTGTGGTCACTCATGACCGTCAGATCAGAAGAAGAAGATGGAGTGTTAAGTGCCTTAACCCTGATAGGTATTAATCAACGGATGAGATTCCATCGGGAAACCTGTGGTCATGCATGACCGTTAGATTGGTAGGAGTAAGTAGGGTGTTAAATGCCTTACCCCTTTATTTTCTGTGTTTTCATGGACAACGAAGAATTCGGGACCGTAGATCTCCAAGGTTCATGGGAGTATCTGGACCGTCCAAATGACGAAGGCCACATGTCATGAGATTACCCATTTTAGGGAATCAAGAATCGTGAAATCGGGAGTCTTGGTGACGAGAGTTCGAGATTTCGCATGGTGAAAATGACAGAATAGATTTGGACCGTCCGAATGACGAAGGCCACATGTCGTGAGATTACCCATTTCGGGGAATTAGGAATCACGAACTCGGGAGTCTTGGTGACGAGAGTTTGGGATTACCCATGGTGAAAACCCCTGAATAGATCTGGACTGTCCGAATGACGGAGGCCACGTGTCGTGAGATTACCCATTTCAGGGAATCGGGAATCGCAAACTCGGAGGTCCTGGTGACGAGAGTTCGGGATCTTCCATGGTGAAAACCCCGGAATATATTTGAACCGTCCGAATTATGGAGGCCACGTGTCATGAGATTTTCCATTTCGGGAAATCATGAATCATGAACTCATAAGTCCTGGTGACGAGAGTTCAGGATTTTCCATGGTGAAAACCCCGGGATAGATCTGAACCGCCTGATCTAGGGAGGCCACGTATCAGCAGATTACTCATTTCGGGAAATCGGGGATCGAGGATTAAAGAGACCCGTTGACAAGAAGTTGGGCTCTCGCCTTGATAAATCCTGATGAAAATAAAACTGTGGTCATATGAGAAGGGGTCATATCGACTAAGGCATAGCCCAAGGGGGGCTAATTTACAAATGAGGCATATTTGACACTTCAACATTTCGGTACTCGGGATACCGAGGGGCATGCTTCCCTGTGCCAACAAATCCCAAAATTAAGACTTGCAAACCCCCGCTTGTTAGTACGAAGGTTAAGTATCGATCAACGAACAGGATCCTTTCGGAGGATCCAAGGTCTGGGATGACCGTGAGATGTGGAGAATAGACGTCAACTTTAAGCTGGGGAACGAATACGCCTTAGGGTAAGCGGAAAGTAGATCTATATGGCCAGAGTCCACCCACCCAGATCTACGGCTGAGGTTTCATTCCGGAGCCCCCTTGTTGTTTTGCCTTTAGTGGTGGGGTGGGTTCCGGAATCGGATGTGCAACTCTCAAACGGTTGAGATTAATTCACCTTGATCAATGGTGCTCAGGTGAATTCTAGACCCCCCTTGTCATTCTGCCTTTAATGAGGGGGGGCGGGGTTCAGAATAGTGTGGCGTGTGAAGTGGGGCCCCCTCCTGTCCTTTCGACTATCATGTCACATTTTCCCTCTGCCACTTGTACTCCACTTAACCATGCGATGGGGCCTATTCTCATTGGCTGTTCTCTAGCCCTATTGGGAGTTGTTCCTATTAGCAGGTCGCTAGCCTTGTTGGGGTTCGGTGGTTTCAGAGTCGAACGATTCAACACCCCTGTAGTGCTGAGGTGCGAAATACAAATAGGAACTGCTATTATTTGAACTATGAACATAACCCATGATCACATGGGAACGAAGAGAGAGAGAGAGAGAGCTAGCTTGCGCTAGGCCTCTGTAGGTAATTCGAGGGCTCTGATTCAACATAAATCAACGAAAAAGTTGATTGAGGTAGTGGGTATGTGACAAAGTGGTATCAGAGCATGGTTACAACACTCAACCTAATTGGGCTCATGAACGAGTTGTGCATAAGCTCCGTTCGAAGCACTCCTATGAGGAGTAACCCCCTAACTTAAATCTCTTGTCCAGGATTAAAACTTGGAAATGAGAACCCGACTATGTATGCATGTGAAAAAGTTATAAATTTATGCGCATGTTATAAAATGTATTTAACTCTTGACTAATAACCAACGTTTGTCTTTTCACCCAAGCGGGTGATCAACCGCGGGAATTTACAGACGTAGAGAATGGTGACTCCCCAAGAGATGGGAGAAGGCTCCCACAATAGAGATGAAGAGTTTGATGAAAGAAGAGCAATGTGAACCCCTCCAAATCTAGCCAAGACTGTGAGGAGTCTCATGGTTGAATTGCAAAGCTGCAAGGCCGACAATGAAAGGATGATGAAAGAACAAGAAAAGCAAACTGAAATTAATGCAGTTTTACTGCAGAGCTTATCCGAGCTACAACGACAAATGCAACATGAACCCGAGATGCAGAAACATGGTCGTATCAGTGGCCATACTGAGAGGAGAACCTCAAGAAATGTCCACCCCAGAGGTAAAGGACTAGTGCCAGACGATTCCTTTGAGAAGGAAGTCGACAATTTAGAAGGCTCTTCCAGTAGCAGGACCAGTTCCTATTCTCAAAGAAAACAGAAGAAACAAAAGACTTCCAAGGGTCATAAATTTGAGGAATTCAGAAAGGCCAAACCTCCCTCCTTCGACGGTGAGATAAAGAAGGGAGAGGAAGCCAAGGCCTAGCTACTTGGACTAAAGAAATATTTTAGAGTCCATAATTTTTCAGAGAATTTTAAGGCCCGAGTGGCCACTTTCAATCTGAACAAAAAATCTTCCATCTGGTGGGAAGATCTTAAGAATATGAAAGGGGTCCGTGAGGAGGACCTGTCCTGGAAACAGTTTGAGAAGTACTTCTGGAAGAAGTATTTGTCAAAAAAATATTTCGACGAGAAGGCTAAAGAGTTTTATGAACTCAAACTGGGGCAACTCAGTATAGAGGAATATGTCAACAAATTCCTCGACTTATTGCGATATGTACCCTACATCAAAGCAGAGAAGGCGAAGGCGCAACGCTTCATCAGTAGGCTACCCAAGGAATACCGGAACCGAATTGAATTTGACGAGCCAAAGACCTTAGAAGACACTATACGAAAGGAAACATATTGTCATGAACAATATGGACATCAGGCAGAGTGTCGTGGAGACTGGAGACAGAAGAGTGGTTCGATATTTCAGAAAAAGGGGATCAAATCCTCAGGATTTAAGAACTACAAGAAGAACCACATAATGAACTTTCCAACTCAGAGTGTACTCCAGCAGAAATTTCCCTCAGTGTACAGAAATAAAACTTCTGGACCTATACCAGTGAAGACTAATAACACAAAGAAAGAACCTCTGAAATGCTGGGGTTGCGGAGAAGAGCATCTCCTGAGAGACTGTCCACACTGACAACAGAACGGTCAGAAAGTTTATAACATTCAGAAATCTACCACAGTCAATGATGTGGCAAGGAGTGTGCCATAGATTTATGCAACCTTGGATAATAACCAAGCTACCACCAAGCTTCAGTGGTGGAAATAGAAGGTATGATTTCCAACCATCTAGTGTCTATTTTGATTGAACCTGGTTCAAATTTGAGTGATATAGCCCCTAAAGCTGTTGATAAGTGTAATCTACAACCATGAAAACAAACCAAGCCATGGTTGGTACAGTTAGCCACTGGCACCAAAAGAAAGGTAGTAGAGGTCATACCAGCCTGCCAATTAATGTTGGGTGAATTCCCCACCCAAGCAACCCTTAATGTATTACCCCCGGGATCATATGATTTGTTGATTGGTATGGACTGGTTGGCTGCCCATAAAGCCAAACTGGACTGTTACCAAAAAACCTTATAATGTGTGAGCAAAGAAGGAAAAAGGATAACCCTCCAAGGGATCCGAAAACTGGTCTCGGTGAGGCAAATATCGGCTCTGCAAATGAGAAAGTATTGCCGAAAAGGGTGTCCCCTATATGCAATACAGGTGTTGAAAACAATCGAAGGTGATAAACCAAGCCCTGAGAATCACCCTATCCTAAGAGAATACAAAGATGTGTTTCCAGAAGAGGTACTAGGTCTACCTTTGATAAGATACATTGACTTCTCGATAGAGCTCGCAGTAGGAGTGGTGCCGGTGTCTAAGACACCCTACCAGATGAGCACACCTGAGTTAGTTGAACTCAAATTGCAATTGAAAGAAATGATGGATAAGGGTTATATTCGACCCAACGTGTTCCCATGGGGAGCACCAGTCCTGTTTGTGAAAAATAAGGATGACACCCTTAGACTATGTATAGATTATAGACAACTCAATAAAGAAACCATAAAGAACAAGTACCTCTTGCCCAAGATCGATGATCTATTCGATCAATTGGGGGGTGCGTCTATTTTCTCAAAGATTGACTTGAGGTTGGGATACCATCAAGTCCGAATCAAGGGTGAAGACATCCATAAAACCACTTTCCGGACACGGTATGGTCATTATGAGTTTGTGGTAGTTCCATTTGGGTTAACCAATGCCCTTGCCACTTTCATGTGCTTAATGAACAATGTACTCAGTAAATTTTTAGATAAATTTTTACTAGTTTTTATTGATGACATATTAATCTAATCTAAGAATAGAGAATAACATGAAGAGCATCTTAGACTTGTGCTGCAAGTGCTAAGAGAGCATCAACTCTATGCTAAATTTAGCAAATGTGACTTCTTTCAAAAGAAAATACATTACTTGGGACATGTTCTGTCCGAGGAAGGGGTAGCAGTAGATCCTGACAAGATCAAGTCTATCATGGAATGGCCTACCCCAAAGGATGTCTCAGACATCAGATCCTTTATGGGATTAGCAGGATACTATAGGATATTTATAAAAGGATTCTCCAAGATTGGTTGTCCAATCACTGCCCTCCAAAAGAAGGGAACAAAATTCCTGTGGACACAGAAATGTGAAGAAAGATTCCAAACCCTAAAGCATCTACTAACCCATGCACCCGTGTTGAAAATCACTAACCCAGAAGATGACTTCCTTGTGTGCATAGATGCCTGTAAAGAAGGGCTCGGAGGAGTCCTTATGTAGAAAGGAAGTGTGACCTGCTATGAATCCCGAAAATTGAACGAACATGAAGTCAACTATGTGACTCATGATCTAGAACTGGATGCCATAGTGCATGCCTTGAAAATGTGGAGGCATTACCTCTTGGGAAGAAAATTTGTACTGATGACAGATCACTGTGGATTACGATATTTGTTTGACCAACCAAAGCTCAATTCTAGACAAGCTAGATGGATGGCCCTCCTTAGCGAATTTGATTTTGAAATCAAACACATTAAAGGGAAGGAAAATAGGGTGGTTGATGCCCTTAGCAGAAGCATGAAAACAATTCACCTGGCAACGGTGAGTACCTGCGAGACAGATGTCAAGAATAGAGTCGCAAATGCACAAGAGACAGATCCCTTCATTCAGACTGTGACCCTGTACCTACAACAAGAACCCTCTGGAGTAAAATATGAAGGCTACCAGATGACCGAAGGAGGTCTTCTCACTTACAGAGATAGACTGTACATTCCAAATTGTGACGACTTGAAGAGGTTCATTATGGATGAACTACATAAAATACCATATGCTGGTCACCCAGGATATCAGAAAATGATCACCGCCACCCGGAAACAATTTTATTGGCCTGGATTGAAGAAAGACATAGCCAAATATTTGGCCCAATGCATAGAGTGAAAACAGGTTAAAGTAGAAAATCGACACCCAACAGGACTATTACACCCTTTACCTGTCCCAGAATGGAAATGGGAAACCATCTCCATGGATTTTATCATTGGATTGCCAACTTCAACCAAACAGAATGACACCATTATGGTAGTGGTTGATAAACTGAGAAAGACTTCTCATTTCATCCCCGTCAAATCAACCTGGAAGGCAATAGATATCGCCTAGGTATTCATGAAAGAGGTATTCAAACTGCATGGTATGCTGAAAGAGATAGTGTTTGATAGAGACACAAAATTTACTTCCAATTTTTGGAAATCATTGATGGCTGGTTTAGAGACCAAATTGTTGTTTTGCATCACCTATCACCCTCAAACCAATGGACAGACAGAAAGAGTGAATCATATATTAGAGGATATGTTAAGAATGCATGTAATGCATCAACCCAGGAGATGGGAAGACTACCTGCCATTGGTAGAATTCGCCTACGACAATGGCTACCAAGCATCCTTAAAGATGAGTCCCTTTGAGGTCCTCTATGGTAGGCCGTGTAATAATCCAGTCAGCTGGAGTAATCCTGTAAATAGGATTTCTTTTGGACCTGACATGTTGAAAGAAATGGAACAACAAGTGACTCAGATAAGACAAAATCTGAAGGTCCCTCAGAACCGACAGAAAAGTCATGCTGAACAAAAGAGAACTCCAAGAGAGTTCAAAATGGGAGACCATGTATATCTCAAAATTAAGCCTAGAAGAAGTTCCCTGAGAATGGGAGCTTGTGCCAAGTTGGAAACCCGGTATTGTGGACCCTTTCAGGTTCTATATAGAGTAGGACCTGTAGCCTATCGGCTAGCACTTCCTCCCACAGTAAAAGGACATAATGTTTTCAATGTTTCATTATTGAAGAAATATGTACATGATGCTAATCATATAATTGAGTGGTCTATGATCCAGGTGGAACCGGAGGGAGAACTT
The DNA here is from genome assembly GCA_009831015.1 of Picea engelmannii. Lineage (NCBI taxonomy): Eukaryota > Viridiplantae > Streptophyta > Pinopsida > Pinales > Pinaceae > Picea > Picea engelmannii. The sequence goes on from ML815729.1 coordinate 80,666, forward strand.
CTACCAGAACCCCAATGCATATTCGACAGAAAGGAAACCCTGCTCCGGAACTGAACCATTGCACATGTAAAGGTGCAGTGGAGACATTTTGGCCCAGATGAGGCTACGATCACCCCTCTCAGCAGTTGCATAACCTATGGTGTTACTTTATGATAAGTGTTTTGCCTTTGGCATCTTGAAATATATGTATTCTGATAATTATGCTCATAAGCTGTGAAACTGTGAATGATTTCATTATAAGAATGTCTGTATGGTTTTTTGATCAGTACTAGTAGTTGTATATTTGTATGGAAAGACTACGTATGGCTTATGTCCTCATGAATCGTTATTTATATGGGTACTTATCTAATTCAGACTTCATGTCTGGTTCTTGGGAGGATGATACCCTTATCTGTCTCAGATAGTACCCTGGGTGAACCTCCCCATAGAGATACCCTCCTTGAAAAGCCCATCAAGAATCGGGAAAGAGAATGTGAAGGCGTAAGGCCTTAGTAACCCTGCACGAGGATGAACGATCCTCTTGAAAACCCGAGATGGAAGTATAAGGATGAAGTATCGAATCGACGGATGAGATCCCGTCAGGAGATTTGTGTTCACTCACGACTGTCATATCGGAAGAAGAAGATGGAGTGTTAAGTGCCTTAAACTTGATAAGTATTAATCGACGAACGAGATTCCATCGGGAAACCTGTGGTCACACATGACCGTTAGATTGGTAGGAGTAAGTAGGGTGTTAAATGCCTTACCCTTTTGTTTTCTGTGTCTTCATGGACAGTGGAGAATTCGAGACCGTATATCTCCAAGGTCCATGTGATTATCTGGATCGTCTGAATGATGGAGGCCACGTGTCGTGAGATTACCCATTTCAGGGAATCGGGAATCGCGAACTCAGGAGTCCTGGTGACGAGAGTTCTGGATTTCCCATGGTGAAAAACCCGGAATAGATCTGGACCATCCAAATGACGGAGGCCACGTGTCGTGAGATTACCCATTTCGGGGAATCGAGAATCATGAACTCGGGAGTCCTGGTGACGAGAGTTTGGGATTTCCCATGGTGTAAACCCCAAAATAGATCTAGATCGTCCGAATGACGGAGGCCACGTGTCGTGAGATTATCCATTTCTGGGAATCAGGAATCACAAACTCAGAAGTCCTGGTGACGAGAGTTTGGGATTTTCCATGGTGAAAACCCCAGAATAGATCTAAACCGTCCGAATGATGGAGGCCACGTGTCGTGAGATTTCCCATTTCGGGAAATTAGGAATCGTGAAATCAGAAGTCCTGGTGACGAGAGTTCAGTATTTTCCATGGTGAAAACCCCGGGATAGATCTGAACCACCTGATCTCAGGAGGCCACATATCAACAGATTACTCATTTTGGGAAAGTGGGGATCGGGGATTCAGGAGACCCGTTGACAAGAAGTCGAGCTCTCGCCTTGATAAATCCTGATGGAAATAAAACTATGGTCATATGAGAAGAGGTCATATTCACCAAGGCATAGCCTAGGGGGGGATAATTTCCAAATGAGGCATATTCGACACTTCGAAATTTCGGTACTCGGGACACCGAGGGGCATGCTTCCCTGTGCCAACAAATCATGAAATTAAGACTTGCAAACCCCCGCTTGTTAGTATGAAGGTTAAGTATCAATCAACGAACAGGATCCTTTCATAGGATCCAAGGTCTGGGATGACCATGAGATGTGGAGAAGAGACGTCAAATTTAAGCTGGGGCGCAAATACGCCTTAGGGTAAGCGATGAGCATATCTCGATGGCCAGATTCCACCCGCCCAGATCTACGACTGAGGTTTCATTCCGAAGCCCCCTTGCTGTTCTGCCTTTAGTGGTGGGGGGGGGGTCTAGAATCGGATGTGCAACTCTCAAACAGTTGAGATTAATTCACCTTGATCAATGGTGCTCAGGTGAATTCTGGACCTCCCTTTCCATTCTTCCTTNGGGGGGGGGGGGTCCGGAATAGTGTGGCGTGTGAAGTGGGTCCCCCTCCTATCTTGTTGAATACCGTGTCTCATTTCCCCTCTTCCAACTATACTCCACTTAACCGTGCGACGGGGCCTGTTCTCATTGGTTGTTCTCTATCCCTATTTGGATTTGTTCCTATTGGCCAGTCGCTATCCCTATCGGGGTTCGACAGTTGCAGAGTCGAACGATTCGACACCCCTGTAGCGCTGAGGCATGAAATACAAATAGTTACCGCTATTATTTGAACTATGACCATAACCCACGATCAGATGTGAACAGAGAGAGAGAGAGAGAGAGAGAGCTAGCTTGCGCTAGGCCTCCATAGGTAATTCGGGGGCTCTGATTCAGTAGAAATCAACGAAAAAGTTGATTGAGGTAGTGGGTATGTGACAAGTATTGCCTGGAATGAATCTCGTTCTTCTTCTTGCACTCTTTCCTCTGTTTTTGATGCTAATGGTTTGGTCCCCCTACTGTTGGCTATCTTCCCTTCCTCGATCCAGTTGAGGAACTGCCGCATGTCTACTAGTTCCTCATGAATCCTATCCCTGTGGTGTGCCGCATGGTTGAATTCCTTAGCTAGACAATCCTAGACCATTCAGGCTATCGTTTCTCCATTGTCATTTGTGATCGTATACTCTGGTGGTGTTCTTTGTTCCTTCAATTTCTTGCGCACTCCTCCTAGATGCGTGGTTATCCTCTTATTTCCCCCTGGTTCCCGTGGGTTGGGATTTGTTGCAGTCTCTTGCACGAGCTCGATGTGTTTCTGCTGCTCCTTGGTCGACTACTTCTTATCTTTCTTCCCATTATAGGTCCCTATCTTTGTTGGCCCTTCTTTTGTCTATGTTTTCTTGCCCTGGCCCATTCTTTGTCTCTTGGGCACTTGGATTTCTTTTGGTTGGGTTTCTTCCTGCCCTCCCTCTTCTTCTCCTATTGTTTCTGGAAATTCCTGGGTGATGGCTAGAATCCTCCATTCATTGTCCCATTAGATGATGACCATGTCTATGTCACCCTCTGTGATACAATAGTGCATCTATAGCCACTGCTTAGCAGGATCCTTTCGCGCATGTATCCACATTGTATATTGTGTGGCCCTGAAGTTGGCAATGTTTCCATATCATGTGACGAACTCTGGTGTTATTCTCCACATGTTGGAGATGGATTCTTAGATTCTTGCAGGTCGCATAGGTATCCTTCAAAAATGGACTCATTCACATTTTTTCTCCTAGCCTCTGGCCTGGCTCTAAGAATAAAATATCTCACTCCATGATTCTGTTTGGTTCTGGTATAAAAAACTACATACCTTGGCTCTTTCCATCCCATGAGGGCTATCAATGTGATCAACCATGAGTAGTGAAACTCTATTCCTAGATCCTGTGCATCCTTGTAGTTATCCAGGAACAAGTTCAAGAGGTACGGTGCCCGACTCACTATGGTTCCCTCTGCGCACTGAGCTGCAACTGCAACAAGTCTAGCTGGGAATTCTTTCGTGTGGCATTTTCTTAGCAACTTATAGGCCAATATTTTCTCTCCCAGTTGTGTTGCAGAATCATCTATCCTCTTGATAATTATCCCTCTTGTCCCTCTATTGGTACCATACTTCTTCTTCATCTCTTTGACTAGTGTTTTCTCCCTGGCTTTATCATCTAGAAACTGTGCGAGATCCATACCCTGAATTGGTAACCCTATTATCTTTGCGATAAGATCAATGTCTATTGAGACGAGCTTATCCAACCATATGTCCCTACCATACATAACTTATAACAAATATTTGACGCATGCGGTTGCGTGTTGACCTCTACCAAAATGTGGTAGGTCCAACAGACCTAAAATTTCTATTTTCTCCAACCCGATTTCCCATTGGAGTGGCTGATCGATCGGTTCCCCAACATTATTTATGCTTGTAGTCTATAAGAATACCCTCTTCGCAAGTTTTGGGAACTTGTCTTCGTCTACTACATCGTGGTCAGAGTATTTGAGCTTCCCTACGAAGCCCAACAAGCCTGGTCCTACCTATACCCCCTCTGGTATGTGCAATGGAACAATTTATGCTGTAGGTTTCTTGCGAGGTGACCTAGGTATCTGTATCTTGGCTTTATTCGTCGGTGGTGGCATACTCAAAGTTATAGTGGCTTCTGGTTGTTCCGCTGTACACCATTCTGGCCAAGATGAGACATATTCAACCATCCCTTCTGCTAGGTGGTCTGAAATGTTCGTTTGGGACTCGTCTGGATCAACTTTTGTTTTCAGGTTTGATGTTGTTCCATTGAATCTAAGATCTGCTTCTATGTTCTCTAGTTGCACCTTCTTTAGGGTTTTTGTTTCCTAGTCTGTGGCTCCTGTATTTCTGCTGGTATATCCATATTCGTGCCCTCCGGTGCTAGTTGTTGGATTTCTTCCAGTATGGGTGTAGGGTTCACTAGTGCTCTTTCTAGGGATGGGATTTCATCAATATCAACCATCTCTGACGGTTGTTCTTTACCTTCTTCCACCTGTCCTCGTGACTTGGTCTTAACTCTAGTTTTCCTGGTAGTCTGGCTCGCTTCTGCTTGCTTGGGTGGTGCCATGGTAGTGAATGTCAAATGTCTACTGGATTTGAACGGTCTCTATGATCTCTCTGAAGTCACATTGTGGTACTTAGTCTCCGTCATTCTCCGCCTCTTCTCTTTTCGTGAATGGACTATTGGCTCCCGCATCCATGTGTTGTATGGCTTTCCCACAAATCTTGTCGAGGACGCTTCCTTGATTATGGGTTTAATGCACCTTAATTACCGATTCAATGCATCTCCGATGGTTTCATAATTTCCATTACTCCCGCTTTTCCGAATCCATTTGGTGCGATTAATGTGATGTCCCATCGGTCCTTTTCAGCCTTCAATTTCGCCTAATGTTGTCTTGTCATACTGCTTTTGTCGACTTTCCTTTTCCCTCTTGTTTCCATTTGTATGTGACCATTTTCTTTATCCTTGCCTAAGTGTGCATTCCCTTCCTATATCCAAGGCACTATGCTCCTTTTGGTTCTTTTCCTTCTTTTTCTCTTTCGATATAGTTTTTTATTTTTTTTTTATTGCATGGTGGTTGGTCGACTGTCCTTGTAGAGCTTCAGTCGGCTCCTATTAATCATCCCCCTAAGTTCTACACCTAATAAGTCTCTTAACTCTACAACTCCTCCATATGTGATAGATTTTACTTCGTAGGGTCATATCCAATGCATTCTTAGCTTTCCTGGATGCTGAAATGCTTTGTTGTCATACATTAGTACTAGATCTCCTTCCTTGAAAGTTTTCTTCTTTATGTGTCGATCATGCCAAGATTTGTCCCTTGCTTTCTGAACTTGTTGGTGGAATCCTTCTAATATCTGGTCTTCCTCCATGGTCATTAGCTGATTTAGTCTCTCTTGTACTATGCCTCGTTCTGTCATTTGTGTGATGTCTTCTACGTGCAAGCTTGGTACTAAAAATTATAATGGCACTACTGTTTCCTGGCCATAGACCAGTTTAAATGGCGTGTGCCCTGTTAAATTTTTTCACGTAGTCCTCTATGCCCATAATAATACTGGTACTTTGAGGTCCAGTTGTCCCTATTGACGTTATAGATCTTTTTCAATGCATTCTCCAGAATTTTGTTGAATGCTTCCACTGTGCCATTCGCTTGTGGGTGATATGGTGTGCTCTTCTGGTGATGGACTTCAAACTCTTCAATCATCGTGCTGATGGTTTTGTTTATAAAGTGAGTTCCTTGGTCACTCATCAAAATTCTTGGACACCCAAATAAAATAATGATTTTTTCAAATAAAAAGTGCGTTGTTGTTTCTGCACTGCAATACTTCACTGGTGCGGCCTTCACCCATCTCGTTAGGTATTCCGTCACGGTGATAATGTACCTAGCTCCTGTTATTTTTTCTAGTGGTTTGATTGGTCCCACGAAGTCTATTTCCCATTTTTTGAATGCCTGTAATGTTACTTGGGGTCCTAATGGAATCTCGTCTCTTCTGTTGGGGTTTCCTACCCTTTAACATACATTGCATGTTTGACAGTACTCCTTCGAGTCTCTGTGAATCGTTGGCCACCATAGTCCTACGCGTAATACCTTCTGCATGGTATCTTTTCCTGCATAGTTCCCTCTTGCTATTCCTTCATGGGATTCTGCTAAGATTCTTGGTCTTTCATGCTCTAACACATACCTTCACAAGATGCTATTTGTGCCCATTTTGTATAGGTATCCTGCAATTAGTTGATAGTCGACAACGCGGAATATCATGTTTTTCTTCTGCACGGTGCTATATTCATGTGGCATAGTACCTATTCTCAATTATTGAATGATATTTGCGAAGTGTTCATCAACGATCTGTACTGAGAATAATTGTGCATCTGGAGTTTTTTCCTCTAAATTTGTAGGTTCTTGTCCATTGGTGACTCTTGATAGGTGGTCAGGTCCTACATTTGATTTTCCTGGATTGATTATTACTTCAAAGTCAAATCCTTGAAATAGTAGTAACCAATGATAGATTCTCCCCCCCCGCACTGGCTTGTTGACTAGGTATTTCAGGGTAGAGTGATCTATAAACATCTTAAAATGTTTTCCCAGTAATTAATGTTTGAATTTCTACAGTGCATAAACCATATCTAGGCCTTCTCTTTCTGTCATGTTATAGTTCTATTATGATTCGAATAGCTTTCTGCTCGCAAATGCTATCGGTTGATCCAATTCTCTTGCTCCTAGCTACACCAAGATAGCTCCAAGTGCTATGGTTGATGCATCTACATGCACGTGGAATGTCTTTTCCCAGTCTAGAAATACTAATATCGGTATGATAACCATATTTTCCTTCAAAGTGTCTAGACCGTGTTGACACTCATAGTTCCATTGGAACTTTGTGTCCTTTCTTAACAACTTTTCCATTGGTGCATTAATCTGTGCATATCCTTTGATAAATTTCTTGTATTATTCCGTATGTCCCAACATCTCTCTTAGTTGATGGACTATTTTTGGTAGTTGTAAGTTAACAATTACTGCAATCTTTGCAGAATCTACTAATAAGCCCTGTTTACATATGATATGGCCCAATAGTATCTCAAACGGTGTTCCGAATATGCATTTATTTATGTTCAGTGATATCTGGCAGTGTCTGCATCTTTCTAACATTAGGCGTAAGAATTCTACATTGTCTTTCAACAAACTATAGACTGTCCAATCATCCAGGTATACTTCGATAAACTGATGGATGAATTCCTTAAACGCAACAATGACTATTCTAGAAAATATTGCTAGTGCATTCTTTAGTCCAAATGACATGATTGTGTATTGGTAAGATCCCCATTCTGTCACAAACGTAGTCTTGTATCTATCTTCTTGGGATATATTGATCTAATGGTAGCCTAAGAATCCATCAGTGAACGAATAAGCTTCATGTCCTCCTACATTCTCTAATACTTCATCTGTGAAAGGTGTAGGGAATGGGTCATGTAGGCATGCATCGTTCAACTTCCTCAAGTCGACACATATCCTGATCCCTCCTTGTTTCTTGTCCTGAACGCCCATCAGGCTTATCCATTCTGATTCTTCAACTGGTTCTATGATGTTGTCTTCGATCATCCTGTCGATCTCAACTTTGACTTTTTGATTATATATTGGGTTCAGTTTGTATGATCGTTGTCTAATCGATCTCTTTACCGGTCTGAGTGGTATCTTCATTTCTCCTAGATCTCTAGCTATGCCCTTCATATTTGTAAATTTTGTGGGAAACAAGTCACTGTACTCGCGCAGTAACTTTGTTATGCTTTCTACTATTTTCTTATCCCAGTAGTCTCCAATCCTTTCCATTTTGGGCTGCTCAGCTGTCCCAATATTGAATTTATTTACTTTGATCGGTGTAGAAATAACTTCTGATTCTATAGGTGGACCTTCCATTTGTCTCTAAGAATATTTCTCCTTCTGCTTCTTCAATCTAAATATCGTGTGGATCGTCTTCATTCGATGCTTCCTCTTGCGCATGGTAACATGACATAAGTTCTTTAACTGTTTATTTGTTCCATTGTTTTTCTTCTATGGTCATTTCAACTTCTGGCTCTTTGATGAATATCACTCCTCTTATTTGTTTCACTATGGCATCGATGTTGGGGTTCTCATGCTTGAATGAGAAAGTGACTGTAAAATTCTATTGCAGTGTCATCCAAGTTGCAGTTCCCTTGCACAATTCATGGTCTGTATACTAGTTTTGTAGTATGCCTTCTAGGGTGTGTATGAAATAATGAGGCCATTCTTCTGGGGGTGTCAATTTCCACAGCGTTCTACACTTCTCCAAGTGTTCTGCTAGTGCCCCTTGTCCATCATATTTCTGTTGTTTGTTGTTTTGTTGTTCTGCGTCGAACCTTATGTGCAGTAACCGCTTACATCAATACCAAGCTATGATTGTCTCTTTGTACACACCCCACCATCTTGCGGGTATGGCCTTGAGTGGTAAATCAAGTGCTAACAGTATCTAGTTCTCTAAAACTATGTCTTTGTACTGTGTCAAGAATGTTTAGAAATCGTTTATTCCATGGAAAGTGGGTGGTTCCCTAATTTCTGTGCCGACCCATCTTACTGCATGGTCTATTCATGCACATCTTCTCGTGGATACTTTGTGTAGCCTTTGTTTCCAGTTCTCTAAAACAATGTCTGAGTCTGTTTCACATGAAGTAATGCTCCACCAAATGAGTATCCCATGTGCAGTTGGGTTTACGTAATCCTCATCAAGCACAGTTGTTCTGTACAACTGGATTATTTCCTCTAAGTCTAGGCAAGTCGGTTCTACAAACCTCTCCCTTTATGATGGGTCTAATGGCGCAATGACCCTGTATTCTACTGAATAAAATTTTATTTTCCTGGTCTTCAAGTTGATTATGGCCTGGTTTTTAAACGCCCAGTCCAAACCAAGCAATGTTGGGTATGGTGTTGTGTCGTCCACTATTTCAATGACTTCAAAATATGATTTAGTGTGCACTCCATCTAGTTCTACTATTACTCCTTCCAGTCTACCAATTAGAAGGACTCTGTGTTGGTTTTCCAGTTTCAATTGAACATGTGAATATCCTAATGTGGGATCTCCCATGCATTTCCATGTATTCTTTGTTAGTACATTGACTTCAGATCCTAGATCCAGCATGATGTCTCCCATGTTGAAATATTTAATGTTGACATTTAGTCTAAATTAACTACTGGTTCTTCTCCTTGTATGTAGGTGATTGACAGTTTTTGGTTCTAGTTTTTCGTCCATCTCCATACTACATTTTTCTAATATATTTTGAAATATTTTCACAGATGATGGATCATTTAATACTTTTACACATGATTTAAAAATTCCTTTGATTGTACTTACTTGTCCCTTGGGTTACATTTTGTTGGTATGATCCAATAATGGAGGCATCTCGTACTCTGGCGCTTCCTTATTTTGGTGTGTAGTTGAAGTCGACGCTATGTCTTCCTTTTGAAATTATTGTCTGGCTTCTGTAAATACTGCTTTCTCGTTCTACGCATCGAACTGTCTCCTTGGTTCGACGTTCTTCTTTACCCACTGGTTTTGTGTTGGTTCTTGTTGAACAACGTCGTTGCCTATTTTATCTCCTCCACTAGTAACTATATTGATTGTCCGTCCTTCATCCCTTGCCTCAGTTGAAATCCACTAAACATTCTGGTTGTTCTGGTTCCTCTTTTCCTGGATTTTTACTAGTAGTGTTGGACATTCCTCTGTATCATGGTCCGATGTGCTAAAGTACATACAAGTGGCTAGTGGAAGTGGAAATTCCCTTGCATAATGTCATGGTTGTTGACAATTGTGACATACCACTGGTCCTTTACCTCATCCAAAACCTTCTCAGGCTCGTCCTCCACCTCTGTAGCCTGTTCAATCTCCTCTCGACACGTTATACTGAGGCACCTGATTATACTGCGTGGTATTGTACTGAGGTTGTGTCGTGTTGTACTGTAGTTGCACGTTATTGTATGGTTGTTGTACAATGTTGTATGGAGTTGGAACTTGATTAAACTATGGTACGGATTTCCCATTCATCATTTCTACCTGCACTCTATATGTGTCATGTGTCCTTTCTCGAATCAAATCCATAGTTCTACAATCTTTGTCATCATGGCCCACTGACTTGAAAAAGGTGAAATATGAGCTCTTTGGGACTGTCTGGTATTTCTACATCATCGTGCAGTGATAAGGGTCGTGACCCGGTTTCTTGCAAATTTCACACCATAATCCTCCCGTTGGTAGTGGATTTGGCATTCCTTCTACCATATACTGCATGAATGTTGGAAATTCATTCTTGTGGTGTCGTTCCATCCTGCATGTGGTACACCAAACAACTTCTCGTTTGTCCTTTTTCTTATTATGGTTAAGCTGAAACATTAAGTTCTTCAAGTCCTCCGTCAGTTGTTCGATAGCTGGGTCCATCTACTAATACTGGTTTTCTTCCATCTATAAGGCTGCCTGTAGAGCTTCTTCCCGCGTTTGGAAATTCTATTGTCGCAAAGGGTATTTTAAGTGTGGTAACAGTGAATTGACAAATAAGATTCTATGCTGCAGCTCGTGCATGAGATACTTTAACTTTCCCTTTAGCCACTTGAATCTCTGATCAATATCCCATACAGACTCTCCTGGTTTTTGTCTTATTTCAATCATCTCATTCATGTACTGATCCTTTGAGATCATCTTCTGGAAATCATTTATCAGTAACTTCTTAATGTCCGCCAGTGTCCTTGTTGTCCCAAGGGAACTGTTTTCATCTAAACTCATGTACCAGTCTAGTGCTCGATCTCTTAGCATAATAGATAACTGTACAAGTTTGGTATCTTCATCAATGATCTGTTTTTCTTCCCAAATATTTTCACAAATGAACAAATGTTTCTCAAGGTCTTCCGCTGCTTCTCCTCGAAATTTAGGTAACCTGATGGTGGGATTGTGTCCTGCCATTTTGAATGATGAACTACTACCTCCACATGGTATAGATACTTGACTAGTTCTACCTGAACTGGCTCCTCTAGTTGTTATTCCTTATGTAGATGTACTTCCTACTGTCTAGTTTCTTCTGAACTTCGGTTGTCTAAATGGTGGTGTTCTCTTTGGTGTATTAGTCACACATGGGTTTATGGGTTCCACACTGACATTAGTATGGATAGGATTGCTGCCTTCTCTTCCCTCTCTTGGACCTCTCGTCTTCCTCTCATATGTTGTGTGCAAGATTTCCTCAATCTTCTCCACAACCCGAAGATCCTCTACCTCTTCCTCATGGATTATTTTAGGGGCTAAATTTCGCTCATGGGCTAATTTTCCATGCTTTTTCCAAAAATGATATTCGTTATTTTAAAAATGATTCGCCCAAAATTCTATAGGATAAAATTATTTTACCTTAAAAATTACCAAAATTTTATAAAATATGTATAAAATCCTTAGAAATTTTAATATTTTTACAAAAATATCGCTAAACATTTATAGTTGGCATATGAAGGATTAGTAAGATTTGCCAAGGTTTCTACATTTAAAAATAAATTTCCATCCTTAAAATCATCCCTAGGAGCATCACTCGCCAAGCCTTCCCTCGTGGCTACGGTTCTCTTCTTGGTATTCACATTGTATTGGTATGGTACTACGCTATGCGTCTTTCCAACTATCTCCATGATATTCTTGATCTAGTTGTCATCTGTTGAAACAGACCTTGAATTTTTTATTTTTAAGGATAAAAGACTTGTAATTTTTGAGTCTTTGCATTTTTTTGGATTTCTTAAAACAAGAATTTCATCACCTATAAATTCACGATGCCTTTTTATTGTTTATTTTTGGAAAATGAACGGAAAAAATCTAAACGAATATAAGTTTTCAAACACTCTTTGAAAAATCTTTCAAACGGGCAGTAATTTAAAATTTACGAATTTTAATTTAAACCTAAAGAAATCGGGATTCGGGGTTTTGCGTAAACAAATGTTTGATGCAAATTGAATTGCGAAACCCCGATCCCTGATTTCCCGATATTTTGAGACTTAATTAAAACATAAATTACTTAATGCTCAATTAAAAGGATTTAAAAGTTAAGTTAATCACGTCGCGATATCGGGATTCGTGGTTCTATAAGATCATATAATCTTGTCATTATGTTTTCCGATTTCGCGATACATTTGATCCTTAAGTAAAGATTTGAATTAATCTAACCTCCACTAAGAATGATTAAGAGTTAAATAATTACATCACCATTTCACGATTTCGGGATTCACGATTCTATGAGAAGCGTGTTTCTTGTCATTCTATTTCCCGAAATCTCGATCACCAAAATCCCGACTCACAATTCACATTTCAAATAAACTATATTTGTTTTAGCCTTAATCTTGATTAATGAGTTGATTAAGATAAGATTAAATCATGTTTTAAAAGAAACAATTCATCACCATTTCGCAATTTCGGGATTCGCGATTCCATGAGAGCATAAACTCATGTCATCAGATTTCCCAAAATCCCGATTCCCAATTTTCCGATTAACGAAATCCCGAAAAGGTATAATCTCGATTAATTAACATACTAAAAATGTTTTAATTTAAATTAATATATCATGATTTCGCGATTTCACAATTTTGATGATTGGGTTTCTTCGATGACATATTTTTTCGACATCAAAAGTGTCAACACTCCGAAAAGTCATGTTTTCAGACTTAACTCATAATTAACATTAATAAATCATTTTTCTAAAACAGGTTTTAAAGATAATCTTTCCTTGAATGATCATTAATGCTTCGTTTTCCGATTAAGTAAGTTTTTATTATATTTGAAAATAATGAGAAAGCCTAAGTACAAGCATTAAATGCATATCTTCAAAAATATCTTTGGCATTAAGAGCTTTAACTTCGTAACAGAGGTACAAATCTCAATATTTTTATGATATATTCGAAGTGAACGTTCGAAATGTCTGTATTTTGATTCTAAAGTTGATCTTACTCATCCACTCTCTGTGATAGGTTTTCAAGCTTAACGCAGAGCTATGGCACCCAAAAAAGCTCCGAAGAAAAACGAAGACCAGCAAGAAGGCGATATTATTTTTGATACTACTCCACTCGGCGTACACTCCGTCAAATCGTGGACTGGAATTTCCGAAAAGCTGGAGGATGAGCTTAATTATGCAGCCTCTGATTCGGAAAATCA
>ML815729.1:165515-182656 GCA_009831015.1 Picea engelmannii
GACATAAACTAATCTCCCTAGATCCACCTGGATCTAGAACAAAACAAGATAGGACATGACGCTTTCCCTAAGTTACAATCATTGAATTTACTACCAAAGAAGGAATGGATGACATACCTTTAGATATCGCTTCCTTATATCTTTTTTGTCCCTTCTTTGCTTTGGTGCTCAAGTGAGATCAATTATGCAATAACACAAACCAACCAAACTGAAAGAAACAATAGTAGATTCAATGAAAACCTAAACATGTGATCAAGGAGTCATGTAATAAAATGCTAATGATTTTATGAGAAATAAACATGTCACCGTATTATATTAAGTAAAAGTGGAAGAAAGATACAACCAGATGCCTTGATGTCATCAGGTTCCTTCCAACAGTTCCTTTCTTCACACACACTTCTTTCTCTAAGATTTTGAGACCATAGATATGATAGCTACTCACAATCTATCTTGACAAAGAAAAGCTCAAAGCCAATATACAAGCTCCAAAACGCCAAGATACAAAACTCAATAACAAGCCAATATCAAAAGATAACTTTCTCCATGAGAGATCCTCTCCTTTTATAAGTTAAAGAGAATAAGGTGAGGAGGTTAGGATGATCCCACTAAATCATGAAAGCGAGTAAAATACAAACCGTTCAAAGGCCACCTCACCATAGAAGTTTATCCTTCTAGAAGCATCGAGCAGACACTCGTTTTTCCCACATACATGAATTTCCTCACCCTAGATATAGTGCATCCTACAGAAACTCCGCAGCCTAGCTATAGTGAAAACTACGAAAACCAGGAATTTCCTCACCCTGGCTATAGTGCAACCCGCAGAAACAAAAAAATGCCAAAAATCATGCAATTTCGCTACTTCAAATGCAAGGAAGCCCCCAATGTAAAATAAGGAAAGAAATTACAATTTTTTGTTTCAAAGAGACACTAAAATAAATAGCAAATCACTTCAAAACAAAAACAACCCAAACAAAGTTTCTCTTTTAACACGATTTATTCAGAAAAAGAAGTATTCCTTCACTAAACAATTCTAAAGAAAAACGATGCTTTGTAACTGAAAGACACTCAAATCAAGAGATTAAATCTTTCAAAAACCAACAAAGCAAAAATAAGGCAAAGATGGTTGAAACCAGATTCAAATTTTTTCAAGCAGATTGTAATCAGACCCAACAAATCATCCCAGAAACATGTCACAGATCTGGGCAGGGAAAAATAACAAAAAACATTTTTTTTCACAATCGTCATAGGATGGAAGCCTAACACAGTGCGTAAATCCTTGATCGCCACAGGACAAATATGGGTAGGGTGTGGAGTTTCCACACTGGTCTAAATAGGTAGGGTGTGGAAATCCCACGTTGTCACACTGTTTCTCAAAGCAGGGTGTGGAAATCAAACAAAAGTGGAAAAAATAAAAATTAAGAAGGTTTTCCAGTGAAGTTTAACAGTCAGAGAGTCACATTGGATCTCCCAGTGACTCAGAAAACATAAACCAAGCAATCAAAGAAACAAAGCAAGACAAAATAGGAAAACAGTCTATTCCCCAATGGAGTCGCCAATTTTGTTATAGGATAAATCAGTGAATGCAGACATAAACTAATCTCCCTAGATCCATTTGGATCTAGAACAAAACAAAACAGGACATGAGGCTTTCCCTAAGTTAAAATCATTGAATTTACTACCAAAGAAGGAATGGATGACATACCTTTAGATATCACTTCCTTATATCTTTGTGGTCCCTACTTCGCTTCGGTGCTCTTGTGAGATCAAATCTACAATAACAAAAATTAACCAAAGTGAAATAAACAATAGTAGATTTAATGAAAACCTAAACATGTGATCAAGGAGTCATGTCATAAAATGCTAATGATTTTATTTGAAAGAAACATGTCACCGTATTATATTAAGTAAAAGTGGAAGAAAGATACAACCAAATGCCTTGATGTCGTCAGGTTTCTTCCAATAGTTTCTTGCTTCCCACACACTTCTTGCTCCAAGGATTATGAGACCATAGATCAGATATATACTCACAATCTATCTTGACAAAGCAAATCTCAAAGACAATATACAAGCTCCAAAACTCCAAGCTACAAAACTCAATAATAAGCCAATCTCAAAATCTAACTTTCTCCATGAGAGCTCCTCTCCTTTTATAAGCTGAAGAGGTTAAGGTGAGGAGGTTAGGATTATCCCACTAAATCATGAAAGCGAGTAAGGTCCAAACCATTTGGAGGCCACCTCACCATAGAATATTTTCCTTCTAGAAGCATCGAGAAGACGCTTGTTTTTCCTACGTACAAGAATTTTTGCATCTTAGATATAGTGCAGCCCATGGAAATTCCATAGCCTAGCTATAGTGCGACTTGCAAAAACCAGGAATTTCCTCACCCTGCCTATGTGTAGCCTGCGGAAACCAAAAAATGCCAAAAAAGCAAAAAATCATGCAATTTCGCTACTTCAAATGCAAGGAAGCCTTCAATATAATATAAGGTAAGAAATTACAATTTTTTGTTTCAAAGAGACACTAAAACAAATAGGAAATCAATTCAAAACAAAAACAACCCAAACTAAGTTTCTCTTTTAACACGATTTATTCAGAGAAAGAAGTATTCTTTCACTAAAAAATTCTAAAGAAAAACAATGCGTTGTAACTGAAATACACTCAAATCAAGAGACCAAATCTTTCAAAAACCAACAAAAAAAAAAAAAGGCAAAGATGGTTGAAAGAAGATTCAAATTTTGTCAAGCAGACTGTAATCAGACCCAACAAATCATCCCAGAACCATGTCATAGATCTGGGTAGGGAAAACCACCAAAAAACAATTTTTTTCACAATCGTCGTAGGATGGATGCCTAACATAGTGTGTAAATCCTTGATTTCCACAGGCCAAATATGGGTAGGGTGTGGAGTTTTCACACTGGTCTAAATAGGTAGGGTGTGGAAATCCCAAGTCGCTGCACTATTCCTCAAAGAAGGGTTCAAAAATCAAACAAAAATGGAAAAAATTAAAAATTAAGAAGGTTTTCCAGTGAAGTTTACTAGTTAGAGAGTCAAGTTGGATCTCCTAATGACTCAGAAAACATAAATCAAGCAATCAAAGAAAGAAATCAAGACAAAATAGGAAAAAAAATTGTTCCCCAGTGGAGTCGCCAATTTTGTTATAGGATAAATCGGTGAATGCAAACATAAAATAATCTCCCTAGATCCACCTGGATCTAAAACAAAACAAGACATGACATGACGCTTTCCCTAAGTTACAATCATTGAATTTACTACCAATGAAGGAATGGATGACATACCTTTAGATATCGCTTCCTTATATCTTTGTTGTCCATGCTTCACTTTGGTGCTCTTTTGAGATCAAATCTACAATAACACAAACCAACCATAGTGAAAGAAACAATAGTAGATTCAATGAAAACATAAACATGTGATCAAGGAGTCATGTAATAAAATGCTAATGATTTTATCAGAAAGAAAAATGTCGCCGTATTATATTAAGTAAAAGTGGAAGAAAGATACAACCAGATGCCTTGATGTCATCAGGTTCCTTCCAACAGTTCCTTTCTTCCCACACACTTATTGCTCCAAGGATTCTGAGACCATAGATATGATATCTACTCACAATCTATCTTGAGAAATCAAAGCTCAAATCCAATATACAAGCTACAAAACTCCAAGCTACAAAGTTCAATAACAAGCCAATCTCAAAATCTAACTTTCTCCATGAGACCTCCTCTCCTTTCGAGAGGATAAGGTAAGGAGGTTAGGATGATCCCACTAAATCATGAAAGCGAGTAAGATCCAAACCATTCAGAGGCCACCTCACCATACTAGCTTCTCCTTCTAGAAGCATCGAGAAGACGCTCATTTTTCTGACGCATAGGAATTTCCGCATCCTAGATATAGTGTAGGCTACAGAAACTCCCCATCCTAGCTATAATGCAACCTGCAGAAACCAGGAATTTCCTCACCCTGGCTATAGTGCAGCCTGCAGAAACCAAAAAAGGCAAAAAATGCCAAAAATCATGCAATTTCGCTACTTCAAATGCAAAGAAGCCCACAATATAATATATGGCCAGAAATTGCAATTTTTTGTTTCAAAGAGACACTAAAACAAATAGCAAATCACTTGAAAACAAAAACAACCCAAACTAAGTTTCTCTTTTAACACGATTTATTCAGAAAAAGAAGTATTCTTTCACTAAACAATTCTAAAGAAAAATGATGCTTTGTAACTGAAAGACACTCAAATCAAGAGACCGAATCTTTCAAAAACCAACAAAGAAAAAGTAAGGAAAAGATGGATGAAAGAATATTCAAATTTTGTCAAGCAGACTGTAATCAGACCCAACAAATCACCCCATAACCATGTCACATATCTCGGTAGGGAAAACCACGAAAAAACATTTTTTTTCACAATCGTCGCAGGCTGGAAGCCTAACATAGTGCGTAAATACTTGATCGTCACAGGCCAGATATGGTTAGGGTGCGGATTTTTCACACTGATCTAAATAGGTAGGGTGCGGAAATCCCAAGTCACCGCACTGTTCCTCAAAGCAGGCTCTGGAAATCAAACAAATATTGAAAAAAAAAAAAATTAAAAAGGTTTTCTAGTGAAGTTTAACAGTTAGAGAGTCAAGTTGCATCTCCCAGTGACTCAGAAAACAAAAACCAAGCAATCAAAGAAAGAAAGAAAGATAAAATAGGAAAACAATTTGTTCCCCCAATGGAGTCGCCAATTTTGTTATAGTAAAAATCGATGAATGCAGACATAAACTAATTTCCCTAGATCCACATGGATCTAGAAAAAAACAATATAGGACATGACGCTTTCCCTAAGTTACAATCATTGAATTTACTACCAAAGAAGGAATGGATGGCATACCTTTAGATATCGCTTCCTTATATCTTTGTTTTCCCTGCTTCGGTCCACTTCTCTTGTGAGATCAAATCTGCAATAACACAAACCAACCAAAGTGAAAGAAACAATAGTAGATTCAATGAAAACCTAAACATGTAATCAAGGAGTCATGTAATAAAATGCTAATTATTTTATGAGAAAGAAACATGTCACCGTATTGTACTAAGTAAAAGTGGAAGAAAGATACAACCAGATGCCTTGATGTTGTCAGGTTCCTTCCAATAGTTCCTTTCTTCCCACACACTTCTTGCTCCAAGGATTCTGAGACCATAGATCTGATATCTAGTCACAATCTATTTTGACAAAGCAAATCTCAAAGCCAATATACAAGCTCCAAAACTCCAAGCTACAAAACTCAATAACAAGCCAATCTCAAAAGATAACTTTCTCCATGAGAGATCCTCTCCTTTTATAAGCTTAAGAGGATAAGGTGAGGAGGTGAGGATGATTCCACTAAATCATGAAAGTGAGTAAGATCCAAGCTGTTCGGAGGCCACCTCACCATAGAAGCTTCTCCTTCTAGATGATAAAACATAAACAAGAATAACAACATGGCGGAAAAGGCTCACTAGTGAACACTAAATTATTTACTCCAATGTTACATATTTATAGTACAATGGGTGATGCCACCTCATAGAGAGATTTGCTCTAGATCCTAAAATCATGCCTGATGACTAGGCTAGGCAATCTTAACTAACTCATTAGTCATCACTTGAGGATATATTACTAATATCCTAAATGAATATACAAATATAGGTGACAATTTAGACTTAGTGATTGGTAAAGGTAAGCCATAGGCTAACAATCCCCCCCTCAATCACAAGTCCGAACAATAATACCAGCATTAAAGCATAAAATTGTATCAATTCCAAGTCTTCATACTGAAACTCCTATGCTAAGCCTCAATGAAGAACTGCCTGAAAAACCACCAATCTAGATGCTGAACATGTTCATTTAAAATGAAATGGAAGAGAGATGAGATATGGAAGTGAACAACTACAATATCTGAACATTCCCTGATTGCTTGACAATTTGATCATTTTGCCAAGTATTTTAGGTAGAAGAATTTGATGTCTTCTGCTAATTGGTGAGCATGTAGTATCACCACTCTACTATCATTGTATCACTAAAAGTGCTCTCTGAATCTATGGTTTGGGATGATCACTAACCAATTGATACCATGTATCTGATGGTTTTTGGATAACCACTAACCAATCTTGACACTTTTAGGTGTCTAACAACATCCCAATGTATCATGTGTATGATTCAATTGCAAGTCATTGAACCATAATCCTGTCAAAGTATGCCATCTCTAGAAAATCTCACTATGTAATCATGTGAGCCAGGATGCATGCAAATTGTTTACTTAATGTAAACTCCAATTTGATGAGAGCGAACCAAGAGATGTGAATCAACTTCTAGTCTGACACATCCATGAAAATGCTTGACAACTCAATCAAATGTCAAGTTGCAATGCAGAAGGATCCTTTTGTCCTCTACTAGGTCGAATGACCATCTATGTGAACCAAATGTTCACATCATTGCTCTCAAAATCAAAATCTATATGATTCAACTTAAACTTATTGATCCATAATTATACCAAAGTCTGTCATCTAGAGACTGTAGTTGCCCATTTGGAAAATTTCATGCCCATCTAGCATACTTGATGTTTGTTGTTGTCGAAACTTTCTGTCTGACAACCATCTTCAATTCCATCATCAATTCCCCCCTTTTTCAGCTGAAAGGAGAGACCATAAGTGGTTTCATGAACCATCTTCACTGGAATTTTGAGCTCCCCCCTTTGAGGTGTATGAGAGTTACATCATTGTACTCCCCCCTTCTGGGCTCAAGAGAGTACCATACTTGTTTCATTTGAGTACAACACAAAGTGGGCATGCGGAAACAACCACATGTTATCTCATCTCGTGAGGACCATGCTCGAAAGCTACACCATAAGGGGACCACTTATGTGAGGTACAAAAATTTTATGTGCTACAAGATTGGTCGTTACTCGAGATTGAATTCTATGGTAAGACTTATATAATCACTTGGTTGTTGATCACCATTTTCAAGGATCAATCCAGTCATAGTGAATCATCAATCTTGCAGGTTTATTCAGTGTTGAACATCTGTCTGAAGAATGGTTATGCTTCCCACAATGCTAGCAAGGATGGAGATCAAAATATTGATTCTCCTTGTGACAAACTCGATTACAATGTTGACACTTATCATTCTGATGCTGAACTTGAACAAGTGAAGTTGAAGCTTCTTGAAGGAATCCAACACTTTGGAACTTGATTGCTTTGGAATAATCAGGAATATGAAAGGTAACTTCCTTGTCATATCCAAGTCTTGTTCTATTCTTTTTGTAAATGATTTCTTCCCAAGGTTCGATGATGGGCTTGGAAAGAGTATTCTGAACCTGTTTCTTTGAAATCCATGGAAGTGGATTTACTGTATGTTGATGCATCATTAAAAGGTTTTCTACACTGAAATCAAAAGAAAACTCTTGAAATGTAGGTTCATGAATAGATTCAACTTCGTCTGAAACTGATTATGAAGTTGTATCACTGTGTTGTTCCTTCATTGGTTGTTGATTAAAAACATCATCATCATCATCGTTATCATCATAGAGAGGGTTGTTCTGAACAAAAAAGAGTTCAGAACAATTAACTAGTTGTTGATTTTTGAGATCCCTAATTTCATCATTCAATAGTTGGGATTGTGCTTGAAGAAGTATAACTTTAGCTTGCGTCACTTGCAAACAAGTTAGCACTGATTGAACAATTGCTTTGTTCAATATTATTGTGTTTTCTTCAGTGGTATTTATTAGAGTGTTTAGTAACTCTAATAATTCATGACTTCGCTCCATTTGAACACGCTCGCTTGAACTTATCGTTCACTTTCTCTTCTCGCTCGCTTGAACTTCACACTCGTTTGATTTTGTTTCACAATCCCTTGTACTTCCCTTTCTTGAACTTGCTTCCAGGAAGTTGAGGATGTCGGTTACCACCGAAAATGCATCCAAAGTGTGATATTTACAATGATTTGAGTTTCAAGTACTCAACCTTGTCAATTTCGACTCAAAATGACAATGTCTCTTGGGTGTCAGGATCAACCGAGAATGCACCCAATTACAAAGAAATTCAACTCAATTTAAATTGATTTCATTCTTACTATTGCAAGTACAATTCAACTCGATCAAGTAATCTTACAACAAACATATTTGCAAGTTACAATTGAATTACAAATGCTGCATGATGTGTTGAGTTTGAATGCTTTGTCCATTCCTAATGTGGTTGATGACTTGAATGCTTGATAATTATCTTCATAGATGCTTGATCATATGTGCTTTGATTACTTGTACTTCTCTAGCGTTAATTGTGTGCTTGAATTAACTTGCTTGGAAGGCCATGTGTGTATTTCCGCATGATAAATTGTAAGTGTAGTTATGTCAAAACTAGACATAAAACATTATGAAAACATTCAAGGAATCATTCACCATTGCACACAATGCAAGGTGTTCCTAATATTCCCTTATTCAATTTCGGGCAGATCTAGGACACAAACAAAAAGACTTCATTTTATTATGAATTCTCTTGTGATCACAATACAAATAGAAGCCTTCAATGGTCTTCATGTCCCAACTTATAAGAAGAACTTTATAACTCCTTTTTACAAAATTTTGGCAACCAAGCTTCAATTACCCCATTTCAATTTTGTAACAACTACACGAACCTTGTTGATTTTAAGACTAGACTTCAAGATCCTTCAATTTCACTTTCAGAAGTCCTCAACTATACTTGTCAATGGTTCTCTAAGTTTAAAACACGATCAATAATATTCATGTATAGTGGTTAAATAACCCAACACAAATTTGGTTTAAAAAACCCCAATCTTTGCATTGAATCCATACACTATCTAATTGGCATAAAAAATCCACTCTGTCCCTGCACATGAATTCTCATTCTATGCCAAGCTCTGCACATTTTCAACTTACGATTCAAAAGGCATTAACACAACTTGAAAATGAATTGTGAATGAGTATAGAATGAGCGCACTTACCATCAACAATCTAAATAAACCTCCCCTTGGCTAGTTTGGAGCAGATCTCTGGTTTTTAGAATTGTACACAAGATAGTACAACAATTGTGGAAAAATGTATTGCAAGTTAGAGAAACAAGGATTCAATGTCAAATGCCTCTTTCATATTCTCTTGGCACATGGGTTGTTGACCTGAACCGAGTGTCAAAGCTCCACGATTTTGGGATCAAGGTTTTGTTGTCGCTAGAGTTCAAGGGAAACATTTATGATGGCTATTTTCTCTAAATACCAGCTCCAAAAACTGACATTTCACAATAGTGGCTCCTTCATCCTTCATTCCAATGGTGTCCCCTTCTCCAATGGTAGCTGAGGAAAATAATCACAATGCTCAATTAATGAAATTTAATTTTCCAATGTAGAGTCTTTCCTCTAATCCACCAGATCTTGCAGCGATCTCTCTTCCACGGTTCAGATGTCAATGCATAGGTTTATTTGATAATGCACAGTCACCAAATATACAACCTCCAACAATTATGAAACTTGCACATCTCCATGCCCAACGTTTTCACTACAAGAAGCACCAATCGTGATTTGAGCTTGAATTGACATAGTGTATGAATGACGGTTCCTTAATGGTGTGTCTTCTTTGAAATACAAATTCTGATTGGTAGACATCACACACACAACATAATCACAAGGCGCTGATCATTGGGATATTACTCTGATCCACAGACCATTCCTTTGCAACAGATCACTACTTCTTTTCAACAACACGATCTCTGTAATTGAAAACAAAATGGCAGCTCGGCTCTTTGAAATGATGGCTCAGTCAGCTTGAAATCAACAACAATCAAGCGACTTTCTTCTTCCTTTCTTTTTCTCAGAAAACATGACCTGTTGGCTACTCTTCTCCTTAGCACGTGACCACACGATTCCTTTGTTGTTAGATCCGTCCTACAACTGGTTACTATTATGTACACCACACAATACATCAATTACTCACATCGAAAAAAAAACCCAAATCAACAAAGACTAATAAGAAATGAAGAAGTCGAATTCTTCTAGACATCCACGAGATTAAAACAAAGGGGGCCATGACCACCAATACAAAACAAATCTAAAGCATGGTGACAGGGGCTAATTTTCTCTATTTTGCAATTCAAGCGGGCAGTGGCTTGCGCTTAGAGTTTTTAACTTTATAGCAAGTCGAAAGTTTGATCCCAAAAGAATAATAATGCCACAACATCAGAAATCGTCTTTCCCCTTGACCCATTATGGAATATGTTCAGGCTCCTCGATTCCTTGGGGTTTTAGGATCCTCAAAATGCTGATAAGATTTCAATTTTTCCACCACGGCCATGACACCGAGAAGTGTGAAATGCATACATCAGGTCGCGACGCCTGTGATCTGGCCACAAAAGAAAATGTTTTTCAGCGTCGAATCCGAGTCACAACCTGGGAAAGTCCTTGAAAAAATCCACAATGGGAATCCATGCAATGAGGGCCTGTCCAACCCCAACAAAACATCATGGCCCTCCAAAAATCCCAGGTCAATTGGTCAATCTTGTTAGTCACCACCTGGTAATGTCATCGATTCTGAAAATTCCTATTCGACCCTCTCTGTCTTCCACCCCACCAACTTGGAGTGCACCTTACCTCCCATGGAAAACTACCATGGTGAAGCAATCATGCCCTTAAGACCATAAGAGCTCTGATACCAATTGATAAAACATAAACAAGAATAACAACATGGCAGAAAAGGCTCACTATCCAACACTAAATTATTCACTCCAATGTTACATATTTATAGTACAATGGGTGATGCCACCTCATAGAGAGATTTGCTCTAGATCCTAAAATCATGCATGATGACTAGGATAGGAAATCTTAAATAACTCATTAGTCATCACTTGAGGATATATTGCTAATATCCTAAATGAATAATACAAATATAGGTGACAATTTAGACTTAGTGATTGGTAAAGGTAAGCCATAGGCTAACACTAGAAGCATTGAGAAGACACTCGTTTTTCCCACATACAAGAATTTCCACATCCTAGCTATAGTGTAGCCTGCGGAAACTCCACAACCTAGCTATAGTGCAACCTGTGGAAACCAGGAATTTCCTCACCCTAGCTATAGTGCAGCCTGCAGAAACAAAAAAAATGCCAAAAATGCCAAAAATCATGCATTTTCGCTAATTCAAATGCAAGGAAGCCCCCAATATAATATAAGGCAAGAAATTACAATTTTTTGTTTCAAAGAGACACTAAAACAAATAGCAAATCACTTCAAAACAAAAACAACCCAAACTAAGTTTCTCTTTTAATGCGATTTATTCAGAAAACTAAGTATTCTTTCACTAAACAATTCTAAAGAAAAATGATGCTTTGTAACTGAAAGACACTCAAATCAAGAGACCAAATCTTTCAAAAACCAACAAAGAAAAATTAAGGCAAAGATGGATGAAAGCAAATTCAAATTTTTTCAAGCAAATTGTAATCAAACCCAACAAATCACCTCAGAACCATGTCACAGATATGGGAAGGGAAAACCACCAAAAAACAAAAATTTTCAAAATCGCCGCATGCTGGAAGCTTAACACAGTGCGTAAATCCTTGATTGCCGCAGGCTAGATATGGGTAGGGTGTGGAGTTTCCACACTGGTCTAAATAGGTAGGGTGAAGAAATCCCAAGTCGCCACATTGTTCCTCAAAGTAGGGTGTGGAAATCAAACAACAATGGAAAAAATTAAAAATTAAGAAGATTTTCCATTGAAGTTTAACATTCAGAGAGTCAAGTTGGATCTCCCAGTGACTCAAAAAACAAAAACCAAGCAATCAAAGAAATAAATCAAGACAAAATATGAAAAAAATCTGTTCCCCAGTGGAGTCGCCAATTTTGCTATAGGATAAATCGGTGAATGCGTACATAAACTAATCTCCGTAGATCCACTTGGATCTAGAACAAAACAAGACATGACATGATGCTTTCCCTAAGTTACAATCATTGAATTTACTACCAAAGAAGGAATGGATGACATACCTTTAGATATCGCTTCGTTATATCTTTTTTTTCCCTGCTTCGCTCTGGTGCTCTTGTGAGATCAAATCTGCAATAACACAAACCAACCAAACTGAAAGCAACAATAGTAGATTCAATGAAAACCTAAACATGTAATCAAGGAGTCATGTAATAAAATTATAATGATTTTATGAGAAAGAAACATGTCACCGTATTATATTAAGTAAAAGTGGAAGAAAGATACAACTAGATGCCTTGATGTCGTCAGGTTCCTTCCAACAGTTCCTTGCTTCCCACACACTTCTTGCTCCAAGGATTCTGAGACGATAGATATGATAGATAATCACAATCTATCTTGAAAAATTAAAGCTCAAATCCAATATACAAGCTCCAAAACTCCAAGCTACAAAACTTAATAACAAGCCAATCTCAAAATCTAACTTTCTCCATGAGAGCTCCTCTCCTTTTATAAGCTGAAGAGAATAAGGTGAGGAGGTTAGGATGATCCCACTAATCATGAAATCTAGTAATATCCAAACCGTTCGAAGACCACCTCACCATATAAGGTTCTCCTTCTAGAAGCATCGAGAAGACGTTCATTTTTCCCATGTATAGGAATTTCCGCACCCTAGCTATAGTGCAGCCTGCGGAAACTCCATAGCCTAGATATAGTGAAACCTAGGAAAACCAGGAATTTCCTCACCCTGCCTATAGTGCAGCCTGTGGAAACTAGTAATTTCCTCACCCTGAATATAGTGCAGCCCGCGGAAACCAATAATTTCCTCACCCTGGCTATAGTGCAGCCTGTGGAAATCCTCTTTAATAGGGTTTTTACAAAGGAAAATAAAACTTCTTCTCTCAGGGAAAGTTATTCTCCCTTCTTTCTTCAAGAATTCAGGCTACTAACCCCTCTAAAGGAAACATATAGGTTTACATCATTAACGGTCATAGGGATGAAGAAAATAATGTGTACCATGGACAAATGTTGAAACAATAAATTAATCAACACAAGTTATGAAAGTAATTGTAACATTAAAAAAATGAAATAGTGCAATAATATCAGAAAATAAATAATGAAAAATGAAATATATGTAGCAAAAAATTGAAATATTGCAGCGATAAATTATAACAATGATTGATCAAAGGTTGATTTGAATGGTATGTAATATATTTACCCCCATAGCCGTACCCCCTCCATCTATTCTATTTAAGTTGTAATCGATCAACAACTCTTCACCTGGAACTATTGTTTTTGTTGCACATACAAATATACAATTTCCTTTGCATCCCTCAAATATGCAATTCGGTTGCTTAGTTGTTGCCACTAGTCATGTACTATTTATAAATCCCATAATGTTTCCAAAAGCTTTTGGCCTTCTATCAATGTACATAGTCGCCCCTTTATTTTGATTGTTATATACTGGTTGTATATAATTTGCGACAACTTTGTATCTTCGCATACTTCTTGTATATCATACCAACATCAACCAATGATTGTATTTGTATAATGGTCCGACATACTCCATCAATTCAGTTACAGTTCCATAGACGACCTTTATTCCATCCATGGAAAATAACCCCAAACCATGTAAGGATGAAGGAGCAATGTGATACATCCTCCCATTGATGAAGAAATCTATGTCCACTTCAGGTAGCTCCTTAGGTACCCATTGTTTCACTAGATTTATACACCTGAAAGGAAGCTCAATGTCACCTATTCTCTCAGCATCATAATTACATGACCCTTTGTTGACAATAAAAAATTGCATGCGTATACAAAATTTGTTCCTTGCCCTTTTAGATCTAGTTGATCTAGAACTAGTAGATCTAATACAAGATGTCTCACTTTCAAACTCTCTAAGTATATCTTGATCATCACTTGAGGAAGATATATCCAATAGATACTTATTTCATGGTACCTACACTCGTTAAAAAAAGAATATAAGTTATCGTGCGAATATAATTTTGTGGTACCAACACTCGAAAAAATGAGAAGATAAGTTAGCGAGAAAATATTTAGGGAACCCATGTTTTGCTTGGAGAATATACTTGATTCTATTGTATGTAAGAAACTTATTGGGGTCCTTGTTTACTTAATTCATATCATACTTGGCATCCCATTATTTTTATCTTGGTATGCTTTGGGGTGTGTCTTCTCTTTTATAGAATGGCCTAGATTGTAAGATTTTTGAAAACCATGGAATGATTTAAGATGAAAAAGGTTCATGGTGACCCTCAAAGGCACCCAATCGTTGAACTTCCTCTTCTAAGCAAGGTTGAATGACAAATCTTACAATCTAGGCCATTCTTGAATCCAAAATCAATTCCATACTTAGTCTTATCATAACTTGTGTTATACCTTCATTTACTTCTTATTTTCTTTCAGACAATGGATATGTCAAAACATGCTCTTGAAGAAATTTAAGAGTTCAACAAGTCTTTCCTAATTCTCGACACATTGTTCAATACTTCCCTAATTGGCTTGTTATAATAAGGTAGCTTTTATGAAATTCGCTTCTTCATAACTTGAGGGTCTTTAGTCTTCTTACGACATCCGTTTGTACCTCTAGGATTTATGGGCTTAGGTAGTATTGAAATTAATGCAGCTGCAAGAGCCATTCTCCATAGGATGGGAAAGACCCTAGCTGTGGACTAGGGTCCCCAGTACACTCCTGGGGTTTCTTGGTATGATACCAAGCAGTGAGAGCCATGAAAAAAGATCCTTTTGAGGGTGCCCAGTAGATCACTAGGGTCGATGATCTAGAACCAAGCAGTAAGACCCTAGATGTGTTCTAGGGCCCCTTGTTGTGTTTCAAGGAATCCTTGCTCGGTGCTTGGCTTGATCCTTGGTGGTTGATATAAGTCCCTATATGTGTCTAGGGCCCCTGGATGTGTTCCAGGGAACCCTTTCTTAATGTATGGGTTGATCCTTGGTCTTTTACCTTGGTGGATAAGACCCTATATGAGTTCTAGGGCCCCCAGATGTGTTCTGGGGAAACATGGTCTTTGACCAGGTAGATCTTGGTGTAATACTAATATATGTTGATGTGTGATCCTCTTCCTCTCTCCCAAGATGGTCCATGAGACATAGGAGTGCCTATTAATATGGACATGACCACATTGTTGATGTACCCTCTTATGTAGCGATGATAAAGTTTATAGGTCATTGTGAGACTCATGTGGACATGTTTTTCCATTATGGACTCCCCTTGACTTTGTCTTAAAAGGTAACCCCTTGTTGTTTTGATTTCCCTTTTGTTTTATGTGATTGGGGTTTAACTTCATGTGATTACGGTTTTATGTTATGTGATTAGGGTTTTTATAATTAATATTAATATTAATTAAATGTCAATATTTAATTATAATTTTTAATTTCCTTAACCCCTCTCCCTAAATATAAATAAGACCCCACCCTCTAGCATTATATTACACTCACTCACCCCTATCTCTTCTATTTGTTGTGGCTATCTCATTTGTTCTACCTTGGTGATGGTACAGCCTCCTCTTTGGACTATCTTCTCAGATTTGAAGTATTTTTCTTAGACACTGTTTGGCTTGGAGCTACTTCTGGAAATTGTTGTTTACTAGAGATGAGGTCTGGACTCCGTGACTTGCTTCTTATCCTCTCCATTAGATGACAGTCTTCTTCAAAGATCCATGGACCTAAGGGAAGGTGTTGTGGCCTCTCTTATTAGCTGCCAAAACCATTTTTTAGGGCCACAGATCAAAAGGAATAGGTGCCACAACCTCTTCTATTAATTGTTGTTACCTATGTTCAAGCTCCTATGGATATTTATCTTATTGCTAATGATCTAGTGGGTGTTCTCCTTTTTTTCTCCCCTGTGTTGGGGTGTTTATTCAATATTGCCTTCTTTTTAGTTATGGAGGGTTTTCTATGGACTGTAGTTATGGAGGGTTTTCTATGGACTATAGTTATGGAGGGTTTTCTATGGACTGTTGTTATAGAGGGTTTTGTTGTTTGATATGGAGAGTTAGTTGTCTCAGTTTTTAAAGATCTTGCTGTCCCTTTTTGTGGAGATCTTATTGTCCCTTGTTTTAAAGACCTTGTTGTCCCTTTTGTGGAGATCTTTCTGTCCCTTTTTGTAAAGATCTTGCTTTCCCTTTTGTGGAGATCTTGTTGTCCCTTATTTTGAAGATCTTGCTATCCCTTTTGTGGAGATATTTTTGTCCCCTTTTTGTGGAGATCTTGCTGTCCCTTATTTTGAAAATCTTGCTGTCCCTTTTGTGGAGATCTTACTGTCTCTTTTTGTGAAGATCTTGTTGTCCCTTTTGTGGAGATCTTGTTGTCCCCTTTTGTGGAAATCTTGTTGTCCCTTCTTTTGAAGATCTTGTTGTCCCTTTTTGTGGAGATCTCGTTGTCCCTTATTTTGAAGATCTTACTATCCCTTTTGTGGAGATCTTGCTATCCCCTTTTTGTGGAGCTCTTGTTGTCCCTTCTTTTGAAGATATTGCTATCCCTTTTTTAGAGATCTTGTTGTCCCTTTTTGTGAAGATCTTGTTGTCCCTTTTGTGGAGATCTTCCTGTCTCCTTTTGTGGAGATCTTGTTTTCCCTTCTTTTGAAGATATTGTTGTCCCTTTTTGTGGAGATCTTTTTGTCCCTTCTTGTGGAGATCTTCCTGTCCCTTTTGTGTTGTTTTTGTTGTCCCTTCTTGTGGGGTACTTGGTGCAATTGTCTTATGATGGTATATACCTTGGAAAAACTGTCCCTAATTCCATATGACAGAGATCAAACCCTAGAGGTTTGATCCATGAAACTAAAACTTTTTTGAGCATATTTTAAAGGTTTACATTCACACATGTGATAGGTATAACTTTCATAGATCAGGAGGTAAGATTGAGGTTTTCCTTTTCTCTCATATTTTTTTTTATACTCAAACTTTATTTTATATATGTCTATTTCTTTTCTCATATATCATGATCTAGTGAACATAAAATTAAAAAGGAATTATTGTTTCTATTTTTACCTAATTCTAAAAGGTAGTAAGAGAAAAAACAAATCTCCAGATTCAATGGAGGGTTGGATAAGGGATAGATATGTTGGAAGTCTCAAATCAAGTTTTGTAAGGATCAAGGACAAGGAAGATACATTGGTCTGGTCTTTGAACCCAATAAGGGATTATTCTCCTAGA
>ML815729.1:188432-200110 GCA_009831015.1 Picea engelmannii
AAAGGATGAATTATGACCTTAGTTGAGAGGATAGAAAAAAATTAAATCAATTAAGTCTAGACCACCATTAGATGAATTTTGGACTTTTAATTTACCAATTTAAAGAGAAGAAAGTGAAGATGAAAAAAAGTACACAAGCAATACATACAAAGAAGAGTACAATCTTCAGATCACCACCATTAGAATATTTTTCACAAGGAATTCAAGACTTATGCATTTGTATTTATTTAGATTCAAAAAATTACATTAAGGATCAAAATGTCTATACTTCTTCCCACGCTGCCCTTTTTTACATCAAAATTGTAACAACCTCCTCATTACGAAAACAACTCTGAGAACAGGTGCAATTTTTTTTTTTGTCTAAGGTGTGTGCACGCGTGTAGAAGTAACAAACACACTTGACTCTACGTCGCCACTCGACAACCAACAAGACACAACCACGATGTTCAGCACAAGAAGACTGAAGGAACACAACGAGTAACTACAACGATATACGACCATAGGCATAAGGCGCACAACACAAACATTAAGACATACTGGGGTGCACAGTAAGAACACAGAGGGAAGAATCCATGGTGTTTGGGTTACTATATCTGCACAGGAAAGCAGGGCGTTTAGTCTTATGTCTTCTCGAAAAAAGATTAGACAGGCTCCTGGCTGACTGCTCAGGTAGAAACTAGTAACCCGACCTAGAACAAGATGCAAGCAAGATGAACACATCAAGATGACCCCGACATATCACAGTGACAACACGCAATAAACACCCCTAGACATAAGGCATACAACTAGTAGCTGTAAGCAGAAAATGACATCAGTTGTTAAGTACAGTACAGTCACAGATGGAGAATCCAACAGTAGAGTTTACTTTTTTTGCACAGAAAAACAAGGCTTTTAGTCTTATGTCTTCTCTAAAGAAGATTAGACAGGCTCCTGGCCGACTACTTAGGCAGAAACTAATAAATCTTTTAGGGAGTCGCAGTAGTGGAACTATGCCTTTAAACAACCCGAGACTACTGATACGGCTCAGAGTGTGTCGCAAGAGTGGAAACTGGGCCTTTAAACAGCCCGAGACTCTTGATATGGCACTGGATTCTTTACGCAGAAGAATCACACACAAGGACATAAATGCTAGGGTTACAAGGAGGTGTCTCTACCTCGCCCGACACAACCGACCAAGCAACCAACTGAATACTATAAAGTACAACATAAACAAGAAGGATGACTACGTCCTTTACGGAAGGCGCACGACAAGAAGGACTCTGACAACGAACACCCCTAGTTCAACATTAATCAAATGAATCAACAACCCTCATTTACTAACTCCGAGTAATTTTTACATTTGGCAAATGTTTACAATATCACAGGAGTAAATAAAGAAGAATAACGATTATATTATCTAGATTGGTTCCAAGGTATTATCATAGAAATAAGATCATGTGCTAGTGAAAGAAGTTGCAATTTGATGAATTGTTGTTTTTAATACAAAAGAAAAGAATGATTCAACACCTTTGAATATACATGTTATAATTAGATGATAATATAAAATAACTTAATATCCACCCTTGTGTTGAAATATAAAAGACTTTAATGTCATTATAATGAATTAACCTCACCATTACATGATACTACCAC
Organism: Picea engelmannii; assembly: GCA_009831015.1. Lineage (NCBI taxonomy): Eukaryota > Viridiplantae > Streptophyta > Pinopsida > Pinales > Pinaceae > Picea > Picea engelmannii. The sequence goes on from ML815729.1 coordinate 190,065, forward strand.
ATCATTGTAAAGAAATAACAACGTCCTTACGTTCCTGGGTTATCAGGGCTACCTAGCATCTGTCTAAGGCGAGGATATTCCATTTACATTTCTCAAAACAGTAAAATGTTGGTAAAATTTTCACTAAAAGACAACACCCTTACCCTATTGCAAATATACAATACTAACATCATATTTGTAACAAAAGAATAACAATGTAACATCATAATTAGTATGACAACATATAAATAACAATGTTAAAACATGGCATTCTTGAAAGGTAAAAGCATTTAAGGATGACCTCATAATTATAAATATCATCATATTTAAGAAAGGCATTGTAACATCAAATTAAAATGACACACACATAATAAAATCAATGTTTTAACCACGATAACGTTTAATGGTAATACTATTTAAAGCTAACATCATAATTATAAAAACATCATATTCAAAAGACAATGTGGCATCATATTTAGGAAGACACGCATATAATCATATCAATGGATAACATGACAACGATTAAAATAGCAGTAGTTTAAAAAGTCATCCTATTTAAAAATAGCATAAACTTAATATGATCGGGACACCTAAAACTGACAATCACGCTACCATGTAGTAATGACAGCCAGGCGTTTATCTCCGGGTAACTTGCTGGCGATAAAGAGGGGAAACAATATTACGTTTGACAGGCGGTCTTCGAAATACGCCCATGACTGACAGGTTTCCATAACAACGCTGAATGGTAGCTCCATTTAACAATAGCAACCGCTGGAGCAGGATGGGACAGACTTAGCGACAGTCAAGGATTTTAAAAAAAGGTCACCTCCCAAAATTTAGTGGTCTGCCACCCACTGTTGAAGGCCGAGGTAGCTGAGTGGGGCTATCAGTCTGTCAGGCTCAACTCTGTCCGTCAGTTAACCCCCTACCAGTGATACCCTTATTGCCACATTCAACAAGGAGTGAGACAGGGTTTCTAGGGCATGCACGTTACAACAGCCTGGCAAACAAATTCACGTGTTAGCTGCCAAAATCGTGGGCGCAAACAAGGGTTACACAGTCCAACTCAAGCATTTCGCGTTTCACCAACGCACAGCCAAATATGAGCTCGAATTTACAGGGAAGGGGCCATACAGCTCAAGGCGCGAATACAGCTGCAGTGAATAGAAAAGAGCTTCTCGTTTTGGCACAACGGGTGAGATCTAAGTCGTGGTAATCATCATAAATAATTAGAATCTGCACATGAGGAAGGATCAAATTCCCAGGAGATTAACGAACCAGCGCCATCAGAGAAGAAAATGTTTCCATAAGTTAAAAGGTTCTGGACATCCGTCATGCCTCGGAATGAATTTGTGATACAGAAACTAAACGCTGTCCCATCCATTTATGAGAGTACAGATATATTGTTCTCACCGGGGCTAGATACAATTCACACATTGAATGTATCGTATACTGAGTGCATCCCCAAACATCCATTCTACATATTTACTAACCATGTGTTTAAGATTGTAAAAATTTGATTGACCATACGCTGGGCGCACTTAACATCATCAATCAGGATGAATCTCCACTAGCTCACTAATCATCGTCGGTTTCTATGTATTTTAAGCTTGATATAACTAATAATACTCCATAACGATCAATAAACAAGGAAACTGTTTATTAAATTCACAGAAGAAATTACTCTATCCCGTGAGAGCCATTCGCATCACAACTTGGTCTCAAAATGGGTTTCGATTCTCAAAGAACCAAACCCCTCTTGCAACGCCTCCACATATCCATTCCCAACTTTCAACCTTCGGTGAAACAATAAATTAGAAGCCAGATCCACTTACTTTTCAACTCATTCTCTAACGGATCCTCATCAGCAATGCATAGATTTCTGCAATGACTCCAATGAATAGAGGCTTGGTTCCTATCCTAACCTGATCCTGGGTAGTAGGTAGGCAGACCGACGGGCACACCAGGCGAAGGTGAAAGGAGGTGGTATATTACTGATGCAGGGGCGAAAGGATCATAGTTTCATGGTTTGCAAGGAAGGACCCTATTGGGCTATGTAATACTGAGGCGTAGGCAATTCGAACAACTGTCCCCTAACCTGCAACTTTCATGGTGGTATAGAATACTGATTTAAACATGTAATTTTAACAAAAATTTAAGCATAAAATTTAAGTACGAAAATTAAACAGAAATTTAAACAGGAAATTAAACAGATTTTTCAACATAAAATTTCAGAAATTAATTCAGAATAATTTCAGTCGTAAAAATTCAGTCATAAAATTCTGTCAAATGCAAATCAGGAGTTATTTTTTTTTTTATTTTTTTTTTCAGAAACTTAAATATTTTCAATCGAACAGGTTAGAGGGACGGGTTCCTGCATAATGAAACCAATTGCATCCACCAATAATGCGCCTACCGATCTAAATCTTACATCCTAAACAATTTATCGTTCAACCGAAAGGGTGTACCTTGGCCTATTCGCCTGCTCTGGGTGTCGTCTGCACGCTCCGTGCCAATCCTGCTCGTCGACCGTCAAGAACTCACCGATACCTCCCAGCCAAATGCTAGGCGTACTCTTCTTCCCCCTTAGCCCCCCAAGCCGCAAAGGGGCCACACAAGATCCAGAGATAAGACTAGCTTCTCAGCTCGCCTCCACGGCTGAGCTACCACTCCAATACAACTGAGAAATTCCCAACTCCTCAGAAGAAAACAATCAAGCCACAATCCGACAACGTAACATTACGCTAACCATTCCTCCCTTATTCCTTCTTTTCCCCTTCTTTTATAGAAATTTGAGACCCACCTACTTTCCTAAATCATTATTAATTTAATTTTTATGACAAACCTCTAAAATTTCTCCGCCGTCCAAGTGTCACTCATCCCCATGGTTCCCCAAAAATTTATTTCTTTTTAATAATTAAAAGACTCAATTCCCTCACCCCCCTTTAATCGCTCCTAAAATTACTCCTAGGGTTCCTAGATCCCCTCTCATGTTTTTAATAACTTTCCTAAAATGAAGTTGCCAAGTTTTAGTTCAATTTAGTAACTCCTTAATTGCTGATTCCTTTTTGGTTTTTACCCTATGTCCCCTACTTTCCATTATTAAGTTTCCTTTATTACAAGTTTCCTTATTTCTATTATTTATTTCTCTCTTTTTATTTTTTAAACCCAAGAGATAAATGCGCTTATTAATCCTTTCTATATTTTTAAATTCATTATGTTTATACTCTCACATGTTTTTTTTTTATATTCCTTTTACCATTAACAACACGTATTTTAATTAATTTATCCCCTTTCTTCACCTTACCCCCTTTAATTTTAAGAAGACTTTAATTAACACCTAGGAGGGTTTTAGTTTACGCCCTTATGTTTATTTTTGTAAGATCTTTTCTTAGGGCTTGTCAAAATTTTATCTTAGAGATGTTTTAAATTTAGGTTTAGGTTTGAATTGGGCAAAAATTAATTAGGGGAGGTGTTGTAAGAATTTATCAGGCGTTAAGGTCTTAGGGTCATCTAGGTTGTCTCATCATCATCACCAATGCGACGTGCCCTTCAGGACGCACTACGTGCTCCAAGGGTGCCACTCGCCTTGTTTGCTTCTGTTGTGCAACGTGCCCTTCAGGATGCACCACGTGCTCCAAGGGTGCCACTCCCCGACTTGACTGTTTGGTAGACATCTATAACCCCTAGAGTCAACACTCCACCAGGTGAACTTGTGGGAGACTAAGGGATCTAAGGAATAAGGCCCCCGCCTTATTGCGCGCCCCTTAGAATCATCGTGAGCGACTGTCGCAGTCTGTCCACACGGCATCGTTGATCCTCTCGAACTAGGTAATCGTTAACCTACAGTTCGAGCCATGGCGAGAGTGCTAGTAGGTTGTGGCAGGGCTGCTGTCCACACCTCTCCCTCAATCTCTCTGGAAATCATGGGTGGCCCCTTTACTCCATACGTGAGTCTGGTCGGCAAGCTATTGTCAGCCTGCATCATCAACCATCATGTCATAATGTCAACAACATATCATAAAATCAATATCATATCATCAAAACAAAGCAATATCACCGTAAACGAATCAACCCAAATAGCACACTCCCTGACTCAATCCGGAGTCCAAGTTCCACCGATGCCTCTGCATCCTCAAGGTCTGAAACCCTGAACACTCAATGAAACTGAGTCAATAGCACCTGTCTACATCAAGTAGTAAAGCATCATGTCGTCTATCAGAACGCATCATAATCAATCATAAATGTATTAATATCAAAAGGTCCAGATCACTTGTGAGCAAGTGTCCTCAAAGAATAAGTTTTGTAAGTGCGTGGGATGTTACAAAAATAGTCCATATATATAAAAAATTAAAGCTGCACATAGCTTCTAGGAGTTGAACTACTATCTCCTAGAGTTATGGATCTAGTTGTTTTCAAAGAGAACAACAACCTCTATAAAATTTACCGAAAATAGGAAACCTGATTTGCCAATCATATCCTACCCGAAATGTCAATTACAATCATAAATTATTGAGAAAATTTCAACCATATGGTTGTGATGAGTCATCATGTGTACCATTGGACAACATTTTCACCTTTGCATAGTAAATTCTGGTTTTTGTTGTGCAAATGTTGGCTGCGGTATTTGCGCAGTGATTTCATGCAACATATCTTCATGCTGAGGTTGCTCGCGCAAATCTAGTTGGAAGCAAAGGATAGGATCATTTATTTTGTCTATAGGTTCCTTATCCAATCTCACTTATAGTTTTAAGGTCCCGTTTTCCTTTCTTAATGACAAATTTTGTCTCTTTAAACTCCTCACCTGTCTCAACAAAGTCACACTCATGTTCAATTTTGATTGAGCATCAGAGATGGCTTCACATGCATCGTCTATAAATGGTCTGCATTTCTTTTAATGTTTGATGATCCCTTCCTCTGATATTATTTTTTCCTCCCCGAGCTTAATGATATCATCTTGAGGTTCTCTTAGTTGTTTTTTCAGCCATTTTATATTCTTTTCTCCTCCTATTGGTGAGGAAGGAGATTTCTGACTTGCTTTATTCAGTGGTGCTTGTGCTTAAGGAATTCGTTCTTTTAGCTTCCTCTTCAATTATTTGTTCTCCTGATAGAATTGGGATATAAAATGTTGAGCTTTTTTGAGTTGTTGTTTCACTTCCTTTATATCTGCATATTCCTCACCTGGTTCCACTTGCTTTTCATCAATCTTCTGGGCTACACATTCAACAAAATCTATCTGAATTATGGGTATGGGAAACCTCTTGGTAGAGGACCTAGTGCGTGGTTGACTGGGATCTTGTGTCTCCTCAATTTCATAAGTGAATCTTAGTGGGCTTATTTTCTTTGAGGTTGCTTAATTGAGTGATGAATTCTCAATTTCTTTTTCTTTTCCCCTTTCAATGACACCTCCTCCTTTTACCCCTGAACTATGAAATGTTGACTTCTCAATAGATAAGGGAGTACGTCCTTTAGGGTCTAGGGAAATGTTTGCTGAAATCAAGAAGGAATCCTAGTCCATGTTTAAATTTCCAATCTCTTCAACCACCAACACCTTTATCAAGGAAAAATAGAATACACTACTCTCTGCATGGTTAACTTTGGCTTGGACACTATCTGTCATTCTTTCCAGGATTCTACATAGCAATAAAGATAAGTTTAAATGAATTCTCTCTGTGAACTGAAATAGGAGCCTAATGTGGTATTGATGTACCTTATCAAATATTCCCTCACAAGTAAAGTACTTCCAAATTATCCTCAGAAGATTCTCAAAAGGTTCCAAAAGATATTCACTAGGAATGCTAGCTCCAATCTTCTGATTTTTGTATTTAGGTTTGAGAAAATAAATATAACATGAAGTATCTAATGTCATACCTTTAAATTTTGTTTCTCCCTCCATAGGAATCTTCTTCGCAATTGATATGGTTTCCTCTGATGCTTGAAAAGTGATCCCCACAATAGTTGCACTGATACTAGTAAAGTTTAGAGTGAACTTCTTGGTTAGCTATGCATGATACCATTGAACCTTTTCAAAGAATATTATGCATATGTCTTGTTCAAAGGATATTCTGATCATCGGGTCTTCATTTACTAAATTTAAATTATTTGGCTCAAACTTCATGACTTTCCCCCTTTTTTCATTCTTTTTTTCGTTGAGGAGTTGTCATGATGCTGATATATGCCAAATTCATGTGTGCAATAATAGATTGTAATAGCCTATGCACAGTGAAAAAGGGAACATTAACCTCTGAAAACAAACGAGAGAAATAACCTTTTCACAATGAATGAGAATAGTGACTTTTTCACGATGCGTGGGAAAATGTAACAATAGGAAACTCTATGCAGTAAGCAAATCAACAACAGGAAATTCGATGCAACAGAAAACTCAGTGTAGTAGTAAAAAACAACAGAAAACTTTAGCACATCAATAAACAACAACAAAAACTTGGCACAATGACAAACAAAAATGAAAAACTTGGTGCAGGAGTAGGTAATAAGAATTTATCTCAAAATAAAGAAGGTTGGTTGTGTGAAAAACAAACTTGTTGCAAAAGCGAATTTGTAATGGGCTCCAAGAAAAACTCTTGAACAAATATTGAAAGCAATGGAGGATACACAGTAAAAACAGAGTAGCAGATTTATGTAGCGACTGGAAACACATAATATTTTCATAGTAGAGGGCTTCGAAGATTATTGGAAAGGTTGTGGACGAGGAAAAAGTCTTGAAGTTGATGGAGAAACATGAAAGGTGGTCAATATTTATGCTCGAATGGATAAGGAATAAAATTATAAAAACTGACAGAATATCCATTGGAACAGGATGTTTTATGGTAAGTTAAATATTTGTGCAATAGGTACACCTTTGAAGTTTGCAATGGTACAAATGATGTGGAGTTCCATGATTGTTCCCTTTTCTAACCTCATGATTAGGTAATGATGAACCATAATATATTTTTACATGACATTCATTCTAACCACTTGATTTGACCTTGGTTCATAATTTCCCACTTTTCAACATGACTGAAGACTTAGGAAAGTAGACCTTTACAACTTAAACATGATGAACCTTACACTCTTGAATTTCTTTCCTTTGTGGTAGTGTTTTATGAAAAAGACAATACACCTTTAAACCAACTTATGGATAAAACCCTTACTTGACATTTCAAGCCATTATTTATTTGGTCAGTGACCTCATAAAATTTGACACACTAACTATGAATCATCTAGGAAAGTCTTGATTTTTCCCAAGATCATGGCATGACCTTGAAATGTTTTTGGAAAAACCTCTAACTCTAGCTACAAAAATCATGTTGCTAACAACTCACTCCAATGGGGATGATATCCTCCCAGTGAGGTAGCAAAGAGCAATCTAGACAAAGTTCTTGACCATTGGGATTTATTTGACTCAAAGACTCTAAACCGACAAGACTTTCTTGACACAAATTTGAATAAACTGAGTATAAACTTAGGGCCTTCACTCCAGGCTTCAATTTTCTATTGATTATTGAGTTGAAATGATTCATCTAAAAATAAAATGGTTATTTACAATGACATGGAGATATTGAATTTTTTTTAAGAAAGACAATGTTTGAGAAACCTGTCATTCAAAGGTCCTCCACCAATGAGATCTCCATTAAGCTCCTGCAAAAAATAAGCATTGTTCCCATGGTATGCAACAATCTTGAATGGTCCCATCCAAAGATGATCAAAATTCCCATGTTTCCCTTCGTATTCATTCCTTGCATCCCACTTCAGTACCAAATCATCCACCTTGAAATCATCTTCCTTAGTATGCCTATCAAAGGCTCTTTTCATTTTATCTTGGTGTAGTTGTGAGTTTTTTAATACCTATTCTCTCATTTTCTGCACATGGATTAATTGGTTTATCCTCCTTAGAGAATCATTTGGTTCAAATTCCTATTCTTGTAACAGTCTCATCACTGGAATTCCTAATGAGGTAGGAAAAACTTCCTCTATACAATATACAATCTAAAAAGGTGATGTAGAAATAGGCATTTTAGTGGTGATCCTATCAACCCATAATTCATAGATAATATTTTTGTGCCAAGATTTCTTATTTTCCTGCAAAAGCTTCTTAATAATTCTGGTCAAGATTTTTTTGGATGACTCAAACAACCCATTACCCTGTGGGTAATAAGTAGTGGAATGACCAAGAGTTATACTATAGTCACTGCAAAATTTCTCCATTCTCTTGGACTTGAATGTTGTTTCATTATCAGTAATGATCTTGACTAAACAACCAAATCTAGACAAAATATTTCTTTCTAAAAATTGAATGATAACAATATTAGTAGCTTTCCTTGTGGGGACTACTTCAATCCATTTGGTGAAGTAATATGTGGCTGTCATTATCCACCTATGTTGAGATGAGGATAAAGTATGAATATATCCTATAAAATCAAGGCCCCATTGCATGAATGGTTCTTCAACAAAGATAGGCTTTAAAGGTGAAGGCTGTAACTTTCTTTTTCCATCAAAAATCTGGAATTCATGGCAGCTGGAAACTTCCTTGTATACATCGAAAACAATAATAGGAAAATAGAACCCCTCCCTCAATATTATTTGTGTAGTGTTCTTCCAATAATGGCTCCCCACAAAGTCACCTTTGTGAAACTCTTTGATAGATTTTTTCACTTCTTCCTCGAACAAAAAATTTAGCAAGTTCCCACCTGGATATTTCCAATACAGAGAATGGTCCAGAATGCAAAACTTTTCTACTTTCAACTTCAAAAATTTTTCTTTGGTTTTTCTTAACTCAGGAGGAGCTTGTATATTTCTTAGTACATAAATAATATCATCATACTGAGGAGAATCAAGGAATTTTTGGGCTACCTGTCAGATTGTTTCTTCTTCTGAATTTGTTGATATGTCAATAATGAAATTGATTCCCAATGTTGGATTACTGAGAGGGGGGGTGAATCAGCAATAGAGAAATTTAATCCTTTTTAACCATATAATCCAAGTGTTATATAAATGAAGCATTATCATCCAATAACTGTAGATTAAATAAACAATGAACAAATGAACAATCATACACATACACAGTACACCAATTTTTTACGTGGAAACCCAAATTGGGAGAAAACCACATAATGCTTTTTATTATATGTCTTGAAGAATTACATTCATTGGAAGCACCAAATTCCTTTGTTTTCCAGCTTCAACTAGAAGGAGGCTACAAACCCCTAGCTTCTCAAGATACAACTTGAAGGAAGCTACAATCCCCAATTCTCTAGCTACAACCAGAAGGAGGCTACAATCCCCTATGTTCTCCGGCTACAACCGAAAGGTGGGTACAACCACATTTCCTTGCCCCGTTCAACCGCCTTGAAGTAAGTAGAATGATGGAATCACTGTCACACTATCAGTGTGAGATATACCGTTGTAAACCTATACCAATAAATCTGAACCATGCATCAATGATTCATCAACCTGTACCTCAACATGTAATCAACATGTACCATAAACAAGTGCATCAACCATGAACCAACCTGTACCAAACAACCTGTAATCAACCTGTACCATAAATAAGTGTGTCCAACCATGTACTAAGTATGTACCAATAATGTTTCAACTAATCATCAACTATGACTCATCAATATGTACCAACATCATCAACTATACACCTTATGTATGTGTCAACTCATCAACTACTTGTCTCAACCATGTACTCAACATGTACCTCAACCAAAAGCCCTTATCAATTTCATCATCCAAATCTTATTTGTAGCTCTATAATAGACCTAGATTATATGATCACATTCCTGCAAACCTTCCTTAACTTTAACAACAAGAGACTAGCATTTTCATCAAACTCTTCTTTAGTCTCACATGCCTAGTTTTGGATTAGTCAAAAACCCTAACTTGAAGTAATCATAAATTTATACCTGTAATTTATAAAAATATGAAACTGATACAAAAATGTTCTTCAGTATGTTTTATGCAATTCCTCCAAGGGTGAATACTTGGAACCTCTCAGAAAAGGAGTTATTGCAAAAATGGCATACCTTTTTGAATTCTGGCTTATTCTAGAGAGCGACCTTATAGAG
>ML815729.1:232282-243602 GCA_009831015.1 Picea engelmannii
GATAGTTTAACCCTTTTTCGGTCTCGTTGGACTACTGTACGAAAAAGGAACTGAGAGAGTTCTCTTTTAAGCGTTTTTCCAAAACTCTATAATCCCGAAAAACCTTCGAGTTTTCTGTCTTTGGACTCGTTAAATCACACATCGATAGGCCCATATGGGACCAATCCCTTACTTCTTCCGATTCATTAAACAAAGGAAGATGAACTTACCGAAGGTGAGTTATATTGAGTATTTGTTATCCTCCTCGAGCTCATTAAATTAAAAAGAGGTACTCATCTATCTGGATGGGGGAAAAATTGGAAGGAGCAAGCCAAGCAGTCTCTTGAGAACATCATCCAGCATGTCTTATAGTCGCCCTTGAACACGGAACTTTGTCAACTGCCCATATCATAATCCGCTGAACCTCTGCACTGAGCCAATCCTTTGAGTTTCCTTTCACTCCTTTGGGTCACCCGACGCAAGTCATGGTATCCATTGCATAGTTTTGGTCCCTATCATGTTTTGCTGTCGTGCCTCAGTGTTCAAAGGGAAGTATCCGCCTCGAGAGTCAACCATCCCAAATATCTTGCCTCAAAACCTGTGTCAGTCCATATCCATTTGATCTACCAATTACATTTCCATGTCCGTTTCATGTCGTTGATGGGGGATACATCAAGGCCCTCCCTCGACGAGTCTATTCCTGTCAACTTCAACACATTATCCGGGAATTAGACTTAGAAACATGTTAGTACTTTGGGACCTGCATGCCTCAATCGCAGGCCTCCTCACATTTGACAGTGGGTTTACATCATTGACCTCTGATCGAATGATTCCACGAATGTTCGACCTCAGATCATCTATTCACATTCGATGGAATTTACTAAGGTACCTTGGGAATCATTGACATTAATGGTGATCTCCCTCGCACTTGTTAACAGTTCATACCATTGACCGATAATCAAGTGGTTTCTGCCATGTTCGATGCCAAGACATCTATTCGCATGGTTAGATTCGTACCATATTGGGATTGGTATGAAGACCCTGGGTTGAGCCATCACTTTGATATATGCTTTGCCCAGGCTACGAAGGAATTTTATTGGACAAAGAACACATACACTATTACATAGATCCACTTTGTATTGGTCGTGGCTATGTCTTGTCATCTCGTAGATCCATTGTGTATCTTTCGTGGCTACGATTAGTCCAAGTCATCAAAGTATAGATCCACATTGTATCTTCGGTGGCTATACTCTTTTTTCAAATACAATTATGGATCTGCAGTGTATTTTATGGCAGCCATATCTTGCAAGTCTTGATAACCCAAGCATAGGTATTCCTGCCTTGGGTTTTGAAATATGTCATGATATTTGTTGGATGTTTGTGTGCAGCTTCCGTCAGGTTCTCCGAGTCTATAACCTTTCTTGAACGTCTACAAAGTATTTCATTCATCAGTTCGCATCTCCTGACTTCATACTTTGGGAGGCATTCTATTACACATCAAAATCACTCAACTGGATAAGTGTCGCATATTCCTCTCAATTGTCGTAAGTGGTGCAACTTCCTTACAACTTTTGCAAGTGTCGCAAGTTGGTTACAAGTGTCGCAAATGTTTTTGAATCATACTGCCATGATGACGACACTAAGGAGGCACTTAAAACATCTTATGTACTTGGTTTGAAGAAGGAGAACTGGTTCACTGGAGCCAAACAACTCTTAACACCTGAAAAGGGCTTCCAATCAAGAGTTTTGAGGGTGAACGCTCCTCTAAAACAGCCTTAGGAGCGTTGGCGCTCCCCTATAAGGCCTCAGGGAGCGTTATAACACTTCCTTACCTCTCTATAGGAGCGCTTCCCACTTCTGAAGCATTGGCACTCCCCTTAAGCCTCTCTGGAAGTGTTCTAGCGCTTTGATGCCCCTTTTGAAGGAGCGCTCCCTAATCTGGGTCAGTTGTTAGCCCGGTGAGGAGAATAAGGAAAGGATATTTCGAGATTAGGAGGCAGTTGTACTCGAATTCTTGGTTTCATCAAGAGATCCATGATCTAAGGTGGAGGTTCCCAACTTGTTCTAAACATAACTCAAGAGGTTAAGCTCCTCCCAACCTATATAAGCAAGCTCTATGATGGTGGAAAGAGAGAAGAATTGTTAGCATGAAACCTATGATCTCATAGGAAATATGCAGTCAGCCAAAGGAGAAGTGATCAGTGAAGTTGCTATCAACCAGGTTGTGGATCTTTCGAGCAAGGGTTAGATGAAGGGGACTTGACAAAGTCGTCGCATTTGCACCTACGATTGTAAGTACTGCTATCGTTACTCTCATTAATATGACACGCTTGGCCTGTTTCTTTCTAGTTTGTGTCTGATGTTACATGAACTTATCATGAATTGATAAATCTGTTTTCAAGAAAATATCAATAGAGTAGGAAGTGGTCGTATCTTGTTTGCCTGCAGAACTCAGTGAGGAGAAAAGGATTGGAGCACAACTCGGAGCGTGCAGGGACAAACGTCGATTAAGAGGTACTTCTGTTATCCTTCCTTCTCATGTATTAGTTTAGATAGATTTGAAAGGAAGTCAGTGTCCACGTTAAGCATTTTTTTGTCTAGGGTTAAGGTCAAGCCTTAGAGGCGATCTACCTGTCCGCAGGGAGATTTTCCTACAACAATACCCATGTACATCAACCATGTACATCAATAATGTGTCATAAGATATCATCCATGAAATGTATCCACCATATTCCAACATGTGCATCTACCAATATTCCAACATGTGCATCTACCAACATGCCAAACAATGTGCATCTATCAATATGCTAAACAAATACCATCGATGAGTGTACCATCATACATCATTACTTTCACCAAGCAAGTATATCAACCATGTGTTAATAATCTAAGACTCCCCAATGATGTACAACATGACTATCAACTACATGTCTCAATGTGTATCCCATCCACATGAAAAATGCATGCACCATGATATCCAACAATACCATATCCTTCCAATAATACATCATAAGATATATCAATGAAACTTCAAAAAGTACCAGCCATGTACTCCAACAGATCAGCATCAAACCATACTCATGGGTTAGTGCCATGCACCCAATATTTATTTTATATCATAACCTTGCATGATCTCACTTAGAACCATGAAAAACTACAACAAACAATGTCAGAACTTGCAATAAACAATGTTAGACTCTACAGTATAGAGTTATACCATCACATTAAACTTCAAGCCATGTGCATTGCCTTTTTCCCAAGGCTTTACAAAAGACACACGGCTTGCTGTACAACTGAGCGCGTGTGTATGTGACCTATTTAACGTCATCATGTGTGTACATGTGACTGTCACCACTGTTAATTTCATATGCCTTAGTAAATGACACATTTGAACTTCCCTTCAATCTTTCATTTTGATCTGGCTGCTCTGTCTTCTTCACCCACTTATGTAGATGACCCTTCTCTTCAGAACTTGAGCTCTGAGTATACATCTTTTCAAAGATGTATCCCTTTCTTACTTCATTCCTTCTTCTAGCCATGCTGTGTGAATTCCTCATCACGGACTTTCTCCTTGTGTTACAACACTCCTGGGATTTGTGGCCAAATCCACTACAACTGTAGCCTCTCATAGAGTTACAGTGAACAACAATATGTCCTATTTGATCACATCTCCAACACCTTGTGGTGTTATATAATCTTCCATTATATCTCCTTTCATAAGATCTACATTCAAAATCTTTGTGACCATATTCATTACATGAATAACAATGCCCATAAAAATACTTTCATACCTTTGCTTTGGTGTCCCAAAAATGTCTTCTTGATTTCTTCCATGCTTTGTTCTTTTGAAATTTTCTTTGCCTTATGTAGATGGTTGTTTTGCAACATTGTCCTCTTTCTTTGATGGACTTACCTCATGCTTCTTTGAGGTGCTTGCTTCAGCATGTGTATCTTCTCCTTTGTATCCAAGACCCGATTTATCACATGATTGTCTTTAACTTTCCAAGATCTCATCCAATATTCGTGAGCTATTCAAGAATTTGTTTGACTTTTGTACCTTCTTTCTAAGGTCAACAATTTTAGCTACTAATTTGCAATATGAATCTTCCTTTTCATTTATTTGAATATTCAATAGTTCCTCTATTCTTTTGGCTTCTTCAATTTGGGTCTTGATATGGACAATAGTTTCAAAACTTTTACTAATCTCATCATCTATATTCATGTCTTCTTTTTCATTCTTTAGTCTTGTGATCTCTTCTTCCTTTTCTTATAATTTAGAACTCTCTTCTTGTTCTTTGAGCATTTCCTTTAACTTCAAGATGTGCCTTTGACTCCTCCTAAGAAACTTCTTAGTGTTATCCGAAAGATAGTTATAGTGTGTATAAAAATAATCACTCCTATACATATATAAACCCTCTTCAATTTCGTTTTGAAGTTTTAATAGATTTCCTTCTATTATTTTCATGGGATAAATACCATCAAATTTTACACAAACTATATCTACATCTTCTTCTTCACTTGTAGAGAAAAATTCATCATCATCATCATTGCAATCAAGGTTTTTTGAGTGCTCTTCCTTCATTTGAAATATCTTCATGATCTTCCTTTTTTCCAACATCAACACATACTTCTTTGCCTTCATTTGAAATGTCTTCAAGATCTTCCTTTGTGATATTATCACTTGATTCTTTATATTCACTTGAAATGTTTTCAAAATAACATTTAGAAATAATGCATTCAAGAGATTTTGATTTACCTTTGATGATATTGATGGAGTGGTCTTCAATTTCTTCTTTCTCTTCCTTGCTTTGATATGTCTCCTCTAGTTTTAGCCATATATCCTTGGTGGAAGTGCATTGTCCCATGCTCTCTTTGATAGGGCTTGAGAGTCCACTAAGAATGGTCTTGAGAGCCAATGCATCATTCTTCTTTCCTTCCCTTTGAGATGCCAACTTTGACTTGTTCTTCAACAAAACATATCCACTGATGGTTTCCTTCCAAATGGCTACTCCCATTGTCTTCAAAGACACTCTCATATCTATTCTCCAAGTAGAATCATTTTCCTCATCAAGGATTGGAACTTCATCATCCATTTGTGTGTCTATGGATTTCCTTCAAGCTTGTTAAGGCTTGTAGTGAAGGACTTCTTTGATACCAATTGTTGGACACACCTACCACACTTAGAGCGGGGGTGAATGAGTGTGGGGCTCTTTTTCCCAAAACTTCCCTCTTGGGAAAAAACTCATCAATTAGCATTCAACATTTATTCATTACTCATTGCTTTCATTTATAACCAGTTAGATGTAGGCACATATCAGCAACATATATCAACAATATATCATCAACAAGTCATCATCACAATGGACACAAAGAACACAATATGTATGTACAATTTTCTTTTTATTACAGACTTCAATCCTTGGGGTTTATCAACAACAAATGAATAGAGTACATCTCTACAAGAGCATCCGATCTATATGCAAGACTCATCTTACATTCTCAGAACCAACTGAGATGATGCAACAATCCTCAACATATATCAATTTGTTAATAGGTACATGACCTGTCAGTAGTGCACCCCGTGTGTGAAGGCACCCTAGCTCACTACAACCCGCGTGTGAACGCGGCCAGTGTATAATGCAATAAGAATATGCTTCTGAGCAACTAGGGTTTTTCTTTTCTTCACATTCTTAGATCCTCTGCAACCTGCAATCACTTTCTCTTTTGTCTTCCTCTGTCCAAACTGACCCACAACCAGTCACAACACATCCAAGCTCTCCAATAGATTTCTCATGCTTCTCAAGAAATCAATATGAATGCTATCTCAATCATGTATAAACAACTAGTATACCATAGAAATCATGTCACTACTGAATCACAAGAGTGCTTCTCACTCCATCATCCAAATCAACCAAATTGAGCCACATCATAGAATCCATACCAAGAATGCCCTAAGCATTCACAACATATCAAACAATAGCATCTATCAGGAAAATAAAGTAACCATACTAGTGTCTCAGTGATAGATATGAGGCCATAGAATGCAGATCTGGAACCTGCCTCATCATCCAAGAGCTTGGCACCAACTCAAACAAAAATCTCCACGAGGTTATTTAGTCCATGCTCCCTGTACACAGTCAGCCCATGTGTACACTCTCCCTATACACAACCAGCCCACGTGTACATGCACCCTATACATAGATAGCCCACGTGGGAATCAAAAAATAGGGTTTTCTGTGACTCCGAGACCTTTGCCGTCAATATCTCCAACATTGCCGAAACTTTGATGCGTCCATGAGATCCTCCTCTCGCTCTCTTCCTCAGAATATATCTTCAATCATTCACAAGAGATCCACACCAATAAGATTCTCTCACAAGAAGCTCTCCATCAATACTCCAAAAGATATTCACAAGACGCTCTCCATTGATCCACAAAAATGATTCTTACCAAAAATGTACATTTTACAAGAGATCCTAGCTTCTTATTTATACTTTCATGTTCTACGTCACTTAACCCATTTTTAGGTTACTTAACCCATTTCTAGGTCACTTGACCTATTTTCCTTATTTTAGGGTTAACCACTTTCTATGAATAGAAAGTTCTCCAATACTTTATCATTTAAATATTCCTTCTTAATTTTGTCACTTAATTTTATCATTTAAATAATCTTTCTTGATTTTGTCACTTTACTTTATCATTTAAATGATGATTTCTCCTTTTCAAGAACTTTGACTTCTTTGACCTTTTGGGGCTTCAACCCTTCATATGGGGGTCCTCCAACTTCATAAGACCATAACTCTCAAACCATGAAGAGTTATGTGACATTCCACATACCACCGGAAATGGCATGTCAAGCACTATCCATCTAGGATAGTTTCACCAATAACTTCATTGATCTTCATCTCATTATTCCACATGCAAGCATGGGTCCTCCAACCATTCTTCTAGGATAACCCAATCCGTAAAGCGTCTTCCCATGAGGTCTTTCACCATAAGGGGACCACTTTGGAGTTCATCCATTTGTACACCTTATCATCCATGATAAGACAATAATGATTCATCAATTCATCGATTGGTTTCCACTTGGACATATATCATTCTCATCAAGGGCATCATATCAATCAATTACTTGACATCAATGAATGAAATCAATCAAACCAAATCATTTACATCAATGACATATGATCCAACAATCTCCCAAATAATCAAACCATTGGCATCAATGACAAACCATTGGCATCAATGCCAAACCATTGGCATCAATGAAAACATGATCCAACAATACCATGGCACAAGTTTGGTACCTAATGTACTTGGTGTATATATTGTTCACGATTCTCTATTTTTATGTATGATATGGCACAAGTTTGATGCATGAACAGGTCCAAGGATCGTCATATGGTAGCATATTGTTCATCTTTCAAAGAAGATAGGGGGAGACATACCCTTAGGGGGAGTCATTCTTCTTCCCATGATTCTAGGAGGAGATATTTATCAAATACATACCTAGAAAAGAGACCTATATTTGAAGAAAGAGCACATAAGCATATTTCCAGGGGGAGCAATGGTCACAGGGGGAGTATGTTCGATGTATTTTCAGCATTACATCAGATTGATATCCCTTGTTCAAAAGGGGAGAGATTATATAGCGGAAACAAGACAGGGGGAGCAGCCCCAAGAGGAGAATGACCCTTTTCCATTGATGTCAAAGGGGGAGAGATAATCACATTGATGTATTCTCATGGTGAGATCACACAATGGTATAATAATAAAATATAATCACATTGATGTGGAGAGATAGTCACATTGACTATTGATGTAGAGCATCCCTTGTCTACATGTTGACATCAATAATTGGTAATTGGAGTTGACATTAATGTTGGTATTTCCATGAATGCCAAAGGGGGAGATTGTTGGATCATGTTGTCATTGATGCCAATGGTTTGAATATTTGAGAGATTGTTGGATGATATGTCATTGATGTAAATGATTTGGTTTGATTGATGTTAAGTAATTGATTGATATGATGCCCTTGATGAGAATGATATATGTCCAAGTGGAAACCTATCGATGCAAAGATGAACCATTAGTGTCTTATCATGGTTGATAAGGTGCACAAATGGATGAACTCCAAAGTGGTCCCCTTATGGTGAAATCCCTCACGAGAAGATGCTTTATGGATTGGGTTATCCTAGAAGAATGGTTGGAGGACCCATGCTTGCATGTGGAATAATGAGATGAAGATAAATGAAGTTGTTAGTGAAACTATCCTATATGGATAGTGCTTGACATGCCATTTCCGGTGGTATGTGGAATGTCATATAACTCCTCAGGGTTTGAGAGTTATGGTCTTATGAAGTTGGAGGACCCCCATATAAAGGGTTGAAGCCCCAAAGGGTCAAAGAAGTCAAAGTGATTGAAAAGGATATATCATCATTTAAATGATAAAGTAAAGTGACAAAATCAAGAAAGATTATTTAAATGATAAAATGAAGTGACATAATCAAGAAGGAATATTTAAATGATAAAGTATTGGAGAACTTTCTATTCATAGAAAGTGGTTAGCCCTAAAATAAGGAAAATAGGTCAAGTGACCTAAAAATGGGTTAATTAACCTAAAAATGGGTTAAGTGACCTAGAAGATGAAAGTATAAATAAGAAGCTAGGATCTCTTGTAAAATGTACATTTTTGGTAAGAATCCTTTTTGTGGATCAATGGAAAGCTTCTTGTGAATATCTTTTGGAGTATTGGTGGAGAGCTTCTTGTGAGAGAATCATATTGGTGTGGATCTCTTGAGAATGATTGAAGATCTATTTTGAGGAAGAGAGTGAGAGAATGATCTCATGGATGCATCAATGTTTCGGCAATGTCGAAGATCTTGACGACAAAGGTCTCGGAGTCACAGAAAACCCTATTTTTTGATTCCCGCACGGGTTGCTTGTCTATAGGGTGAGTGTACATGCGGGCTGGCTATGTATAGGGAAAGTGTACATGAGGGTTGACTGTGTACAGGGAGTGTGGATTGAATAAACTCATGGAGATTTGTGTTTGAGCTAGTGTCAAACTCTTGGATGATGAGGCATGTTCCATGTTTTCATTCTATGGCCTCAGATCTATCACTGAGACACTAGTATGGTTACTTTATTGTCTTGTTAGATGCTATTGTTTGATATGTTGTGAATTCTTAGGGAATTCTTGGTATGGCTTCTGTGATGTGGCTCAGTTTGGTTGATTTGGTTGATGGAGTGAGAAACACTCTTGTGATTCAATAGTGACATGATTTCTATGGTATACTTGTTGTTTATACATGATTGAGATAGAATTCATATTGATTTGTTAAGAAGCATGAGAAATCTATTGGAGATATTGGATGTGCTGTGACTAGCTGTGGGTCAGTTTGGACAGAGGAAGATAGAAGAGAAAGTGATTGCAGGTTGTAGAGGATCTGAGCATGTGAAGAAAAGAAAAACCCTAGTTGCTCAGAAGCATACGCTTGTTGCATTATACACTGGCCACATTCACACGCAGGCTTTAGTGAGCTAGGGCGCGTTCACACACAGGCTGCACTACTGACAGGTCGCATACCTATTGACAAATTGATATCTGTTGAGGATTGTTGCCTCATCTCAATTGGTGCTAAGAATGTAAGTTCAGTCTTGCATATAGAGTTGATGCTCTTGTAGAGTTGTACTCTATTCAGTTGTTGCTAATAAACCCCAAGGATTGAAGTCCGTAATAAAAAGAAAATTGTACACACATCTTTTTTTCTTTGTCTCCATTGTGATGATGAGTTGTTGATGATATATTGTTGATATCTGTTGCTGATATGTGCCTACATCTAACTGGTTATAAATGACAACAATGAGTAATGAATAAATGTTGAATGTTAATTGATGAGCTTTTTCCCAAGAGGGAAGTTTTGGGAGAAGGAGTCCCACACTCATTCACCCCCCGTCTAAGTGTGGTAGGTGTGTCCAATAGAGATGACTTGTAAATAAAATACCTTAGAAAGAACAATCAAAAGAATTTATCCTTCCTTGCATTTTGGCTTAGATATCCTTGGTTACCTCATAAACATATATATATATATATATATATATATATATATATATATATATATATATATATTCAATATTCCCAAGTGTAATTAAAATGAGAGAGCCTTGCCTCTTATTTATACTTTCCAAGTAACTTCCTTAAAAACATCTTCTAGCTCACTTGGGCCACATTCCTTATTTTAGGGTTAACCCACTTCTAATTTCTCCATTAAATTTATTATTGAAATAATTTATTTTGTATTCACTTTGAATTATAATACACTCATCACTTAACTTTATTATTTATCTTTTAAAATCTCTTAAACCACTTTGACTACTTTGACCTTTTGGGGCTTCTAGATGACATATGAGGGTCCTCCAACTTTGTAAGGCCATAAATCTCAAACCGTGAGGAGTTATGTGACATTCCACATACCACCAGAAATGGAATGACATGTAATATCCATATAGAATAGTATTAACTTCAAATATAGAAAAAATCATACTATTATCCATCAAACAAAATTGGGTCCATTACCCAAACCTGGGTTCTCCAACTTCACATGGTCATAACTCTCTAACCATGGGGAGTTATGTGACGTTCTACATACCACCGGAAATTTCATGACAAGAAATATCCATCTAGGATAGTTTCCATGACAAATTCATTGTCCTTCATCTCATTATTCCATAATTAAGAATGGGTTCTCTTACTCCACAAAATGTCTTCCCATGAGGCATTTCACCATAAGGGGACCACTTTGGAGTTCATCCATATTTACTTCTTATTAACCATGAAAAAACAATAATGAGTCATATTTACATCAAACAATATTGAGTCGATTACCCAAACCTTTGTGCTACGAGGATTTCCTCAAGGGTTGACATCAATGAAAACCAACCTTAATCAACAATCTCCCCCTTTGGCATTGATGGCAACACTCTGATGAAATACTGAAATCATATCACTCATGCTCCCCCTGGAACCATGCCTTTGGTCTCTGCATCTGATAAATCTGCTCCCCCTGAAACCATGCCTCTTTCCTCTGCATCTGATAAATCTCTTCCCCTTTGTCATCAATGGAAAAGGTATCTTTCCATCTGGGGCTGCTCCCCCTGACCAAATTTTCCTCTTATGGTGCTTCCTCTTGTACATCTAAGACATATAAGACAAGCATTCAAAAATCACTCATTTTGGAGTAGAAATAACTCCAAGTATTTGGCGAAGATGTTCAAAGGCTTCCTGTGGAAGTGGTTTTGTAAAGATGTCTGCCACTTGTTCTTTTATTCCCACATACTCAA
>ML815730.1:29166-41165 GCA_009831015.1 Picea engelmannii
AACAATAGTTTATCTAGAACATGTTTGGGAAAAGTGTGGGGAGCTTTGGTTGTGCTAAATATCTTTATGTAATCGATATCCTTGTCCATATTACCAATTTCCCATAGTATCAAGGATTTTCAAAGATTCATATGAAAATCGAAGACATTATTTGTCTTAGATCAATTCATGCAATCATGCTAATAATTTATTACATATCTTCAAATAATGCGGGGCATACTTATTTATCCATTGATCTTTGCATAACACTTGAACAAAGGGGGAATTCATCAGTCCTCTTATAACCCACTCTCATAAATGAATTTTCCACCCACACTATATCTAGGAGATAGGATTAGATATAAAATTCAAGTTTAGTTCCTTTTGGTAGTGAGTGGACTCTCTGTATAGCCTCATAATATATGCAAAAGAATCACAACCCAATTCAAAACTCTTCCTTTCTTAAACAATTGGTAGAACAACGAGATCCAAGTTTTTATTAACTCCATGTTTCTCTCATATAAATGTCTTATGAGGATTCAAGTTAATGGTCATATATTACAAGATTCTTAATATGAATAGAAAAATATTGAATAAAATAACATTTGCAATAGCCAACAAGAAACAAATAATAGTAGTTGAACACGAGAAATGTAAAAACTAATATATTAGAATTGATATCAATTTTCACAGTGTCACTTCGAAGGGGCAAACTCCAAAAGAGCAAAGATCCAATACAATGTAAAATACTTCACACCTCTTAGCTAGCTCTTTATCATTATCAATATTTTCTTGTAAAACCTAAGTCTACATTGCGAGGGAATGCGCCCCCTGCCACTTTGAAGGGGCAAACTTGAAAAGAGCAAAGATCCAATACAATGTAAAATACTTCACACCTCTTAGGTAGCTCTTTATCCTTATCAATATCTTCTTGTAAACCCTAATACTATATTGCGAGGGAACACGCGCCCCCAACGTTTTGCTCCCAAAGCGCACTCCCAAAGGGAGGGTTCAGGAAGCACCCTAGGGAGCACGTTTCCTAAATGCTCCCTTTTGGGAGTATTTTTTGGGAGCATACTCCCTCTTAAAAAAAAATCACTCCCTGCCATTTTAGGGAGCGTTTAGGGAGCATCGCTCCCGAAGCAATTCTAGAACGCTCTTGACATAAGATAAGATAAGATAAGTTAATTTTATTGATGTCCGACTAATGACCACAAAAGTAGGTCAAGGGGATTGCTAAGTACAATGATGTCATTACAAAGAAAGAGTGCCAAAAGGTCTCCTATAAAAGGCAAGATGCAAAAAATAAAGTGAAGTAAAGTCTAGTAGAAGGGAGTGAGATCTAAGCTGAGGTATGAACAACCCTCAGCCCAGAGCCCAGAGCTGAAGAGGAGATGTACCATAGGACAAGATCTGGGAACAAGAGGAACCAAAGGTAATGAAATAGGTCTGTCATGGAACAAACCCATCTCTCCTACCATTCGAGGCCGAATGAAGAAAGTCAAGTATAGTAGGATGTTCTGAGGGGAAACTGGTGGGATACCTAAATCATTCGTTGTGCTACTGATTAGAGGTAGTACATCGACGAGGCATGGGTGATCTCATCTATCTCCTAGGAAAGGATCCAGTCTAGTCATGTCACTAAAATCTCATGGGACAGGGGAACGTCCCACGAGTCTGCATTGATCTAGAGTTTGAAGTTGCACTGGTGTCGGTCTGTCTCTTCGTGTCATTGCCTGAGGGTAGCACCGTGAAGAAAGAGGTGATCCGCCAAATAGGGCCTGGTCTTGTAGGAGGCTAAAGAGTATGGGCTCAGAGTCTAAGGGCCTCCCATATGTATAAGGCTAAGCACCATTGATCGAAAGACCTGAATAAGCCAATGAGGGTCTGGGT
The DNA here is from genome assembly GCA_009831015.1 of Picea engelmannii. NCBI lineage: Eukaryota > Viridiplantae > Streptophyta > Pinopsida > Pinales > Pinaceae > Picea > Picea engelmannii. The sequence goes on from ML815730.1 coordinate 31,039, forward strand.
CCCCCTGAATAAGCAATGAAACCGCCCCCTGATCTCATATAAGATGGGGCAACGAAAGATGAATCGCTCCCTCAGTGCTCCCTTAGCATTCCCATGAGATGAGGTGACAATATTTTTTGCCTTTGGGAACCAAGTCAAGGTTCCAAAAGGCATGGCTAGGGTTTTTTATGTATTAAAACACTCACACACTCCATTTTAATCTCATTCTATTTTTCATTTCACTTATTTTACTTGTCTTTGCTAGGGTTTTGAGTGGGCATCTTGCTAGTTCTTGAGGAGCAAATTTATGAGAGCTTGGAAGGGAGATCAAAGGTTTTCATTTGTGAGAGCTTGGAAGGGAGATTGAAGGCTACCATAGTTACATTCAACACCATTAGAGAGTTGAAGAGGTGGGCTTTAAAGCCCATTCTTGTTTTTTTTAATTTCCATGTGTTCTAAACTAGTAATATTATGCTATGTTGAATACTCGAACGTTCTCTTCTCCTACTCTTTCCCATTTCTCCTTCTCCATCATTCTATTGCAAGCAACAAGTTTCTCAAGATTCAACAAGCATGATGGATATGTCAATGTGGTATATCCTTTTGGTTCCATTTTTGTTAGAATGGTAGTGTTGGGAAGACACCGAAATACCAGTGATAATGAAAAAGAAATAGAAGTAGATAGCATATACCATGGAGAGAAGGGAGAAATGGAAGGGGATGATGATAATGAGAATGACATTGATGACGAATAGAAACCCAAAGAGATCTCAACACCCTTGTGGAAGTATGTGACAAGGCTTGGGGGATGGAAAGGGGGTGGAACCACAAAATTTATATGCCCCCATTGTCATGAAACTTACACACGTTACTATACTTGTGTGAGAAAGCATCTTTGTGGGATTATGCCATGGGATGAAGGTAAGATTATAATAGTAAAAACCTGTGAGCATTTGACAATCAAAGATAGAAACAAATACATGAAGGAAGAGGAGGCAGCACAAAACAAATCCAAAAAATCAAGGGTTGAATATGAGAGTTCACAAAGAACGTTCAGTGATCAATCCCCATCCCCTCATGCTAGTGGATTCTCACCTGCGCATTCAAGGCATAGAACAATATCAAATTTCCTTGACCAAGGTTGTAGGGATGACATGGATGCAAAAAATTGCAAGTGTCTCTATGCATGTGGTGTACCATTCAATGTTCTTCGCTCACCCTATTGGGATCAAATGGTACAAGCCATCAATGGTGCCCCTAAAATATACAAGAGCCCCGAGTATGACAAAGCTAGAACATTGGGACTTGACAGGGAAAGAACCACAATCCATAGTGCTTTGGGAAAAATTACAAATGCTTGGAACCATTATGGGGCATCCATTTTATCTGATGGTTGAACAAATGTTAAAGCAAGCCATTGATAAATATTCTTGGTGTGTCTGCTAGTGGTGTGGTCTTCCTTCAGCACATGACTCCTCGGATCGTTACAAATCTGGTACTAATATTGCAGAAGACTTGGTTTTCAAGAGATTAGGCCATACAATGTCATCACTAATAACGTTGCTAATTGTAAGGCAACAGAAGCAATCATTGAGGATAGGTACCCTAACATATTTTGGTCAAGGTGTTTGGTTCACACATTCAACCTCTTGATGCATGATATTATTAAGATGAAGGACCATGAATATAGATGGATTGGTGCATTGTACAAGAGAGGGAACACAATGATAAAATTTATTACCAATCATAGCATGGCCCACTACATTTTTTGCAATCACTCTAAGTTGGAGCTACTAAAGATTGCAAAAACCAAATTTGTTAACTATTACCTCACATGCAAGTGCCTTTTGAAGATAAGAGAGGCATTGGCTAGTACGGTCTCAAGTGATTCATGGAAGCATTTGAAAGATAGGATTGCATCCACATCTGATAGACATGGATTTCAGGAGGTGGAGGACATAGTGCTTGATGGTCAGTTTTGGCAACAGGTTAGGTATGTTTTGCAGTTCAACAAGCCCATTTATAGTACGATTCGATTTGTAAATACAGATCAAACAGTGATTGAGGAAGTGTATGAGCAGATGGACAACATGCTATGCCAAATCAAAGACATTGTTGAACCAAGAGATGTGATATTGTATGATCATATCCATAAACATGTGGTCAAAACGTGGGATAATTGAATGTTTCATTCCATTCCCTAGCATATATCTTTACACCCAAAGATTATTCTCCATGTTGGTTGGCCCAATCAGCACCTAGGAGCAGGGTTAGGAGAAAACCACACACACATCTAGAGGCAAAATATGGATATATGCTTGCATTAGACAAGTTGGTCCCTGATGAAGAGGAGTGTGCTCAAGTACAAAGCCAATTGAACAAGTACATCAGTGAACATGGAGTCTTTTATGACTTGCATGCAATTAAATATTGAGATATGTTGAGTCCTATCAAATGGTGGAACATGTAAGACTCCTCTACCACATATCTACATAAATTGGCGATGAGGGTGCTTTCACGGGTTGTTAACACTTCTTCTGCAAAGAGGTGTTGGAGCACCTATAGCTTCATCCACAACATGAAGAGAAACAACTTGAATGTAGACCGGTCATAAAGCTTGGTTAATGTGCACTACAACTTGAGGTTGTTGTCCCATTATTGTGATGCGATGGAGAATGATAAAACATGTGACTTGGGACAACAATCCAGAAGAGGCTAATTTATAGGATGGAGCCATAGTTTTAGAGCTCTTGGAAGTTGAACTTTTGGGTGATCATGATGGAACAGACATGCCACCACCATCCACCAGCAAGTTTCCAGATGAAAGATTTTTTCCTTTATCTTCGCAACATCCAATGTTATGTGGGGGTCGTGCAGCTACTAGTCATGTTCCACAAACACTTCCCCCTACTCCTGCTCCTCTTCTCCATAGATCACAAGAAAAGAAACTGGTAGTCTCTAGAACTTAGTACTTTGTCTTTATTATGGCTTATTTTGCAAACATTATATGATAGTTTCAGTTTGAACTTTGAAGTTTGAACCTACCTTTAAACTATTGATTGAATCTTACAAATCTTTGGTAATGAATATGATGCTCTATTTCATTTCTTGGTTGATATTATATATTACAATTTGTTGATGACAAATTTTATATGTTGAAACTTGAAGGTTGATGTTGTGGTTGATGATTGTTCATTTGATGACAATGTTATAAGTTATAGCTAATAGATGATTATGTTTTAATGATCATCGTTAATTCAGTAGTTAAATCTATGTTTTCATATGCATCAAAATATATTAAAATATGTATTATATAAAAAATGCTCCCACAATCTTTTTGAAAACTGTGGTTCCCACTTAGTATCTACATTGATCGTGATTCGTAATGTACAAAGGTATTAGAATAAGCTAAAATAACCACTATAAGAGCTTTCGTGACTTTTAAAACTATTGCAAGTATCTTGACACTTTTTCCAATCAATTGCCCCATACAGGATACTGAAACTTTTTATCAGCACATCTTAGAAATATCTAATCTCTATTCAAATATCGGCGTAGCAATGGTTAACAACAACTAATCCTGCATGTCACAAAAGAATGCTCTCAATGTCTTGGCTCTTTCTTGTCTACTTAAGTCTCCTTGCAATGGCCACAAATGCGGGCAACAAATAAATGACAAACTAAGTTCAAAGAAGATGGAGTAAGTTCAAACCAAAGGTAAAATAGTAAGAGAGATATATAAATCAAGCCATAAGTACACCTTGGAGAGAGTTAGACTCCAAACACCCATAAGCAGGCATATCGCAATTGATATGGACACAATACCAATTTAGTCCATAAAGATTCCACAGAATTCTAAAAGCGACTAAGGAAGTAAATTTAATGAAACGCTTCCACACAGAATTCTAAAAGTGACTAAGAAATTCGGAATAATGAACAGAAAAGATGGTCGAGGTAAAGCTAAAATGGCTCCCTACATGCCGAAAGAAGAGTCCGGCAGTATCTTCAAATATCAATTTTTTTTTGGTTTATCAAATTAGAGAATCAGTATGGTCAGTGTGGGTTAATCAAGGAAAACCCAGAAAAAAAAATATTAGCCATTGTTTTCACAAGGCTTAGAGTTCAAGTCCTGTGGAAGGTCACACATCATGTCCAAAACTTATTTTGTGGGGGTTTAGGGTTTGAATATGAAAAAGAATAACGGCCATAGAACTACTCACATGCGGCACTCCACGCTGCTCTCGTGGTTGCAGAAAGGGCAGCTGAAGACTGTGCTGAGCTTTTCCTGCTTTTTCTTCGACTCCGGCTTCTTCGCTGCCTTCCTCTTCCCCATATTTGCCCTTAAAACCCTTTAAATTACACAGTAATCCCCCGACCTTGAATCCTAACGGAACCAGAAAATTAATGGCAGAGATGACCAAAAAAACACACCCAGAAAGGCTTAACAAAAAACCAATGAATTACCTGATAATGAATTGCCCGATCGAGTGAAACTGCGAAAAGCCCCAGTGATCTGCCTACAAGAGCGCGAGTGCTGTTTATAGAGTCACCTCTGGACTTAATACATATTCGTGGATTAATCTCATTTGCTCCCCGGAAAAATGTTTTAAGTAAAACAATAAATTAGAAAAATATTTTGGTTGAAATTTTTTAAATAAAACAATAAATTATAAAAAATTAGTTGAGGTGGTTTGATTAGATGGTTGGGACTAAGGCATTCTTTACTTGGGTTCAATTCTCAATGAAACTTTGGTTCGTTGTGACAAGGCTACAAGGGTAATCACCTTCAAAAGATAGGTGTGTCTCATGACAACTCGACCTTTACTATGTCATAAGTTTCTTACAAGGGGTTGGCTTGGGGTTGTTGACACTAATCTAGGGGTTATAGTGGCAACCAATGAATTTGAACCTAGACCTCATCTAGGTAATCGTGGTCAATTATTGATTCCTCTATATTAAAAAAGAAAAAGAAAAAATTAACAATAAAATCAAATATATTTAGATGAGCTATATTATTATTATTTGGTTATAGTAATTGTTTAGTATTACCTATATATATATATATATATGCACATTTTCTCTCCCTCTACCCATCCCAAGGAGTAAAAATGCACCCATACCCTTCTTATTAGGGACCAAAGATGTGTATTTGTTGAGTGTGTGGTGACGTGTGGCTCATCTTCACCCCATCCCCACCCACTTGAAGGTGATGGTGAAATGTGTGTGTATATTAATGGGTTCTACTACCAAGTTGAAGCACTTATTGTAAAAGTGATTTAGGTTCAAGTTCTAACGAGCACACTCTTATATAAAATTGTATTTAAGATTAGTTGAAAGTCATGGCAACCTCTTCTTTAATGTCAAAAGGAAAATTATAGAAGTCTCCTTGATGGTAAGATGTGAAAATTAACAACCATTGAGTGGATTCAATTAAGGATTATTGCATGATCCTCCTGCAACTACAATGCCTTTAGTACATGAGGGTAGTGGAGAAGTTATTGTCACTACTATATCTTAGGAGGCAACTTCATTCCCATTGATTTGCATGTATGGAAGTCCCTTTAGAATGAGAAAGACGAGACATGAATCAAATTCCTTAAATCATAAAAGGGTGTTAATTTTGATGGTCAATGAATGTAAAGAAACAATTCATGATAGTGATAAATACTTCCATTGTCAACAATTTGGAGGAGGGTTAGACCCCTATTAGGAGAAAAAGAAGGGAAAATGGTAGAATTGCAAGAGTATGGTTTTTAGTGTATAGTTTTAGTTCATGTTATTTATCAATAATAAATAAATTATTAATGAGGTCTTCAATTTGATGATTAAGTGGGGAAGTGGTATTTCTTTATCAAAGTTCAAACTCTCCAAGGGACATGTTCCACTCTTTGTGGATTGTTTTACTAGTGTAAGTAGGGCATTCTATGTGTTGGGGCCAAGTGCAAGTTTTAGGTGCTTTTAGAAAAATAAATACTCCCATCTACGACTACTAACAAAAGGATTATCCATTAAATGTTTTAAGTCAATTACACTTTATTGTAAATTCTCCCAACTTAGAGTTGTGTATGTTTCACTAATCTAAATAATCATTCAAATCTTTCGAGAACATCTCATAACAGAGATTGAGATGACATCTTAGATTGATTTGTCATTCCAACTCAATGTAGTGTCCCCCAATACTAAACTCGATAATTTAAAATTTTTATGATACCAATAAAATTAATGCAATGCATCATACTAAAACACGCATGTGTCTAACTACATTAACAAAGACGTGAATGCAATCCCATTAAACATTCACATAGCAACATGTACATTGCTTAAAACTCGAAGAAAATACACAACAAATAAATCCCACGAGTTGTGCAAGATATTAACGATTTACATGCCTTTAGCAACATTATGAATGCAGACAATTATACCAATACACAACAACATATAATTTACTCAAGAACAAAAGATATGCATAGCAAGTAAAACTCATAAACAATAACAATGTAACATAAATAAAACACTTATATTTTAAATCAAATGTGTAACCAGTTGCAAAGGATGGACATTCCACCCAACCATAGACTTGTTGCTCCAAATCTCAACAGCAAGTCACCCCTGAGCTGGGGCTAAGAGTCCACAAGAAAGGGGGTCTTCTAAGGGTGTCTATTGTCCAGTCACAACAAGCTAGTTTCCTATAGCCATCCTAATCCACCATCTGTCTTCCCCACAACCTGTACAACCCTAGGAATGGAATCCCCTTCTCTGCTACACAGTCCCTCGGGCTATCCCCCTTCCCTCTAGGGCTCCAGCATAGGTTGGCTAGAATCTCTCTCATTGAGGACTCCAATGAATCACAACTGCAACAAGAAAATTTCAACATCAAATCATTTTCTCTGCACAACAAAACTCGCTCTATATTCCTAACAACCTACTTCTTCATGCATTTTACAGCTCCCACAAGCTACCCACAAAACCCATTATGGCTATCTTCCAATTCCAACACCTAACACCCTCTTGTTGTCCAAAAAATAACTCCTCTCTTCCCATATGAATTTCCTTTTCCCTCATGCAAGTTGACTCTTGCACTCCCCAATGCTAATTGCACTTCAGCCCCATGCTCCCAATAACTATGATTAGGCTCTCAACACTCAAAAGCGAAAATTAGAAGGTTCACTCAAAAGAATAATAATTTTAGGAAAAAAGGCTTGGGATTTAAAACACATGAATAAAACCCCCTTTATACCCCTCCTCTCTTGTGAAAAACTTACTCCCCATGACTCTGTCCATGTCCATATGTAGCCGACATCACATTTTAATTTTATTATTTTTGATATACAATGTTTACATATTACATTGCTTGGCCCACGACCATATATCATATTTACATTATACATCATTAAACTTGAGATTAAAAACATGGATGCTACATTCTCCTACCCTTGCAATTTGCATTGTCCTCGGTGCATAGCACCATACCAATTTACATGTACAAGAAAATTACATCATAATACTTAGTATTTTTGCAAGTTCACAACTCCTGCAGTAGTTCCAACCATAAATCACTTGTTCCCCTCAACCTGCACAACCCAAGGAATGTGTAATCCCCTTCTTTGCACCATAGTCCCTAAAGCTATACCATTCCCCTTCTAGGGCTCCAACGCAAGTTGGCCAGGAATCCCCGATATGTGGTTCTAGGAACTCTGGTTGCCAAAACATAGCCTTGCACACTTATATACAAATGGACATTCAATTTTCTTCAAAATTTGCAAAAAATTGTGGGTACTATGCCCGCATGGTCTCCTCGTGCTTTCGCATAGCGTCTTCGGGACCGTAGTAGATCCATTGAACCTTTACCAGGCCGATAGCCTTGTTCCTGAGCATTTTGACTTTCCGGTCCAAAATGTGCACTAGTTCTACCCGAAAGTCCCCTTCGTGTTCCACCTGCATCATAATCCAATCAATTACGTGGTTAGGATCAAGCACATATTTCTTCAATAAAGACACATGAAACACATTATGAATTCTCATGGATGGAGGAAATGCAAGTATGTATGCAATTGGGCCTATCTTCTCCAAGACTTCAAATGGCCTACAGTATCTTATTGCCAACTTTGGGCAACTTCCCAATCTTAACAAGCTCATTTTTGCTTTTACTTTTAAAAACACATACTCGCCCACTTTGAATTCCTTGTAGGTCCTATTTTTATCTGCGTAGCTCTTTTGCTCGTCCGATGCAACCTTTGAATTTTGTCTGATCTTTACCATCTTCTCTTCATTTCCCTTAGCAACTATGGCCCAATAACTACTATATTTGCTAGGTTATCCCATCTCACTAGCATGTTGCATTTTCTACCATACAAGGCTTCAAACAGGCTCATCTTCAATGATGCTTGATACTCGTTATTGTAAGCAAATTCAACTAGATGTAGTCTTCCCACTTGGAAGGCTGGTCCATTACATACATTCTTAGCATATCTTCAATTATCATATTAATCCTCTTTGTTTTCCCATTTGACTTTGGGTGATATGTTGTATTGAAATTTAAATTTGTCCCAAATCCTTTAAACCACCCCTTCAAAAAATTTGACGTGAACTTGGGATCTTTGTCAGAAACAATTTCCTTGGGCACTCCATGTAGCCTAGCAATTTTCCTTCATGTAAATTTCTGCAATGTTAGTTTCCTTGTGAGTTGTCTTCACTAGAATAAAATGTGCATCCTTAGTTAATTTATCCACCACTACCATGATGGAATCATGTCACCTCACTATTGTAGACAACTTAGTAATAAAATCAACTATAACAACTTCCCATTTCCACTCAGGAATGGGCAATGGATGTAGCATTCCAACTAGATGTCTATGCTTGGTCTTTACCTTTTGACATTCTAGGCATCCGACTATGTAATTAGCCACCTCTTTCTTCATTCCTAGCCAAAAGTATTGGCTTCTTACAGCTACAATTGATTTTTGATATCTTGGGTTCCTAGCATAAGGCACATTTTGCATTTCCCTTGGCACTATATTTTTCATCTCTTCAGACTTTGACACATATACCTTGCCCCTATACATGAGGACTTCATCCCCTTTCAACTCAAAATCTTTAAATTTCTACTAAAAAATACCTTGTTGTAATGCTTCTTTTATTTGCAAATAGTGTTGATATGAGTTTGTAGCCTTTAAAATTATGTCTTTTAAATCAGACTTGTGCATGCTAATGGTTGTAGCATGCATCTCATGCACTCTCCTGTTAAAGTGCATCAACCACTTTATTTTCCTTACCCTTAGTATGTTTTATATCAAAGTCGTATTCATCGAGGAATTCCAACCATCTAACTTGTCTAGCATTCAAGGTTGGTTGTCCAAATAAATATTTCAAACCACCATGGTTTGTTCTCAACTCAAATCTTTTGCTCATGAGATAATGCCTCCACATTTTTAAGGCATGGACTATGATTGCCATCTCTAAGTCATGAGTGGCATAGTTCCTCTCATTTTCTTTCAACTTCCTTGACTCATAACATACCACATGCCCATTTTGCATGAGGACTCCACCAAGCCCACCCTTGCATGCATTAGTGAATACAACAAAATCTTCATCTAGATATGTAATCTTCAAGATTGGTGCACTTGTCAATATATTCTTCAAGTGTTGAAAGCTTTCTTCATATTCGGAAGTCCATTCAAATTTTACACCCTTATTTTGCAAAGAAGTAATTGGATTTGCAATCTTTGAAAGACCTTTAATGAATCTTCTATAATAACCTCCAAGTCCCATGAATGATCTAACCTCTGTAACATTCTTTGGTGTTTGTCATCTTCTAATGGCCTCTATCTTCTCAGGATCAAGTGATATCCCCTCCTCTGAAATAATATGGCCCAAGTAATGAATCTTCCTTTGATAGAAGATGCACTTACTTAACTTGGGATACAACTTATGTTCTCTCAATACTTGTAGCACCATCCTTAAATGTTGTTCATGTTCCTCCTTTGGCTTTGAGTAGATGAGTACATCATCTAAGAAAACAATTACACACTTGTCCAAATATTCTCTAAACACTCCATTCATCATAAACATAAAGTCAACAGGTGCATTTGATAGCCCAAATGGCACCACCACAAACTCATACTATCCATATCTTGTCCTGAATGATGTCT